>VNJQ01001323.1:0-66307 GCA_008042515.1 Drosophila truncata | reverse complement strand
ATATTTTCATCAAATTTGAGATTTGGCCACTTAATATTGTTTGAGAATCTTAGTTTTAATTTCATGAAAATTAGACAACTGTATCCTATAGCTGCCAAAGGAACAATCAGGGTAATAATAAAAAATTCAGAGTTTCGCTATTTCTCAAAATATTTTAATCAAATTTGGGAATTGACCACTTATTATTATTTCAGAATTTCGACTTTAATTTTATAGTTCAATTGCAATCTGCAAGGGTATATAAACTTCGGCGAACCGAAGTTAGCTTCCTTTCTTGTTAAGGCAGGCTTTAATACGGGTTAACTTGTCCTTAACTGGAATCGATTTAATCTTAACGACACACGTTCAAGATAAATTAATAACTCAGCAAGTACTTGTCTTATAAGGTGACTTTAACCAACAGTTCTTTTTTTATATTTTCACGAACCTCCAAAGACCTTTCCCACAACCCAGAAGCCTGATTAAACTCCCATCAATTCTTTCTTTCTCTCTCTCTTCCGAAACAAACATTTAACTATCGCTTTAATTTATTTTTTGTTTTCACCCAAAAAAAAAGAAATCCCTAAATTGCATAACATATCGCTTTGCAACGAGCTCCATTTATCAAATTCAAATGAAAGAGCTGGTGGCCACCAACTGGGATTTGGCTTGGTGGGGAAAGTGGGGATGCCACCTATCCTATTGGCTGGAGGGGGAAAATAAAAACAAACAAAAAAAAGTGCAAGGCAAAGTGAATTCCCGGGGAGCGTTTAATCAAAATTTACCGGCGAACGCGTTCGCTGACAATGAGAAATTGCAACAAATTCGCGCAACAGCGAAACCTTCTCTCTGTCAGAAAACCAGGCCCAAAGTTGGGGAGGAGCGAGTGGAGCTGAAGTAGAGGAGTGTCGATAGCAGCGCAAACAAAGCGCCGCAGAAAGACCAAAGAAATGCAGCGATCAGGTATATGCAGAAACTTAACCCTGAACCTAGCTTATACTCTATCTGGGTATAGTATAATTTAAAAAAAGATAGTTTTAGATTCTTAAAAGTTTATCGAAATAATCGATGTCAACCATATTTTTTGTTTTATAGTTTATGCTAAATATTTTATAGTTTTTTAATTTAGAGAATATACTTTATTTTTTTAACCTATTCCATATTTGATTACTTTAGAAAATATATAAAAATGCTTAAACAAAATTATCTTCTTATCGATAACTAATTATTTCACAGCGATTAATTTAGAATAAAGTAAGTTTAACTATTTAAATTCTTAATGTTTCAAGAGGAACTACATAATGTGATCAGAACTTATTTTTATATTTAAAAAATATTTTACGTTACATTTTCCCCGGGCAATCGAGAATAGTGCCTTTCGATTACTTTCAAAAACGAAGTAGTCGGTTTTAAATTATTCAAAATTACATTTTTCTATAATTATAAATTACAAAATTAGCTGATATTATTTTTTATATTTATAGAATTTTCACACTCAAATGTAAGAGTATTTTCTGCCTCGCTACTTAAACCCTTTCCGTTCCCATTTCTCCATGAAGCTCCTGCTGCTAGGATGCTACTCGATTTCCCTACCGCCGCCGACTGGATATTGTTTTCTGGCTTTATCTTTTTTTTCTCGTTTTTGTTTTATCCTCTTTTTTATTTTTTTGGGCTTGTATCGGTTGCGGATATGAAAAATGATGCCGAAACAATTTTTACAACCAAAAGCGCTCGCAGGCCTAACCTCGCATCCTCCGTACCGTTCAAGTGCAACTCGCGGATTCGGATATTCGGAGGCGGGGGAGGCAGCAAAGGCCTTCTCCCCACTCGAAATTGATTGATGGGCCGCTGCAGCGATGGGAAAACTGCACCGGTGGGCGTGACGCACTGCACCCAGCCAAGCCAGGTCCTCCCTTTCCTCTCAGGTGATCGGAGCGAAGCGGAGCGGAGTCGTGCTGGCTGGCTTCTGGCCCGAAATCAATCTGGCTAAACGGTAGCAAATGGGCGGATGGAAAACGGAAAATGGTACTGGGGGGATTTGCCGCTGCGGAGGCGTAGTAGCTGGGAGTTTGGCTCGTTATGGATGCCAAATGGATGTCCAGGGATATCGATCACTTCGACATCAGGTGGGCAGAGGATCGCTGTGGAGTTCCTTGGGAAGTTAACTTCCATGTAAGATTTGTGGCGAAAAGTGAAGGGGCGTATATCTTTTTTTATGTCTGGAATTTAAAAAGAAACATTGCCTACATTATTTAAAGGTAAAGAAGATCAGAAATTAAGTCATTCAACACAAGTAAAAAATAGTATTTTAAGGTCTAAGCTTGGGAAAAATTCACACAATCAAAAAATAAATTCAATAAATAAATCATTTTTAAGATTTTGATATTGAAATATTAAATCTATAATCTATAAAATATCACCCAAGAAACCCACAAAACACCATTGAAATCAATAATCTCCAAGACCTAAGACCCTATTTTATACACCAATAAATATTCAGAGTTAACCCAGGACGTGGATCAGGCTAATGAAATGCAAAACCGCCAATTGAGATAGAAAATGCAAAATCTACGTTTGCCAATCTGCTAAGCCACAATATACGACTACGACTATATAGAGCAACAAACTGACTCAACACACATTGCACATTCGCTGGAAAAAGGCCGAAATTGGAAATGTGCCAAGCGAGTTAAATAAACAGTTATTGAGTTGACTGTTTGACACTTCCCGCTGCGATAGGCGGCCAAAAGGAAAATGGGAAATGGATACAACACCTGGTGGGTGAGACTGCAAGACTTCGACTTTGCCTCCGCCAACTCCCTTGCCAGTTGCTCTATTAATTAAATTAAATTTCAATATAAATTCAAATGGGCAAAGCGTGCCCGCTCACGAGTTCTAATTGGGCGAGGAAAAGCGAGGAAAGCGAAAAAGACCGCCCATTGTGAGCCAGTAAGTCAGGATTGCGAAGTGGAATTGCGGGTGGCAAAGGCCTAATTGTTTATTTATGGAAAGGTTCGGTCCGGTTGTTGCCTTTCGCAACTCTTTCTCGGAGGGAACGGGCATCGAATTTCATTAATCACGCAAATGCTTATCGCATGGCCGGCAGGCAGGCACAGGAGCTTGGCTTGGCTTGGCTCCTATATTTCCCCGAAGAAGAAAATCGTGGTCATAATTTGTCTGACTTGCTGGAAAAGCGACCAAGCGACCAAAGAGAGTGCGGTGTGAATGCGAAAATGCGGCTTGCATGACCAGGCCAAACCCCTCATCATCCTCATGGCTCCTGCCCACTGACCACTTCCGTGCCCGCCTTGCATTTCGCCACAGTTCCTCTTACCTCTGATTATGTGATGCTTCAATTCTGAACCAAGTCAGGGACAGAGGAGAGAAAGAGGCTGTAATTCTAGCTTTTCAGTGTGTGAAAATTCTGTGGGAGGCTTTCGAGTGATGTGCAAATCTCGACCAGGTTGCTATGCATTCTTTTGAGAGCTGCCAGCCTATGAAGGTGTCAAAAGTGAACACGGTGAGAAAATATGAAGAGTTTTTGAAATATTTTTATGAGATTATTTATGAAAAATTTATTCTTCACCTTGCTAAAGTTTTTAAAATTAAAACAGTCATTTTAAGTTATCGATAACTTGCCAAAGCTAGTATTTTAATGTTACCTTATTTTTTGACATCAATAAAAGTACAGTCGCGGTTAGGAAATTATGTATGACACCCTTGCTAAAGTTTTTAAAATTAAAACAGTCACTTTGAGTTATCAATAACTTGCTAGTATTTTAATGTTACCTTATTTTTGACATAAATAAAAGTACAGTCGCGGCTAGGAAATTATGGATGACACCCTTGTAGATTTTTTCCCAGTGCTTTTAGGCTTTCCATCTGCAGTCTCCTTTCATATCCTAGGGAAGAGGAGGAGGAGGCCCTTCTTCGATCCTATTTACAGTTCTGCTTTCTTTGTGTGGTCCATTACAATCACTTAAGTTGATAGTGGGCCCCCGGTCACATTGAACTTTGGCGCTGGCCCACTCTCTAAATTAAGATATTATCAGATCCAGGCAGTCGTAACTTATGTCATTTATGTCTACGATATCTTTGGAACCGCCCACGCTGCCACTTTCTAGAAGGAATATTGCCTCCGGGTGAAAAAAAGAAAGAGAGCAGTTGCTGCCAGACAACCTGGCAGACACTCGGCGGGCTTCCTGTCTCCCTGGCTCCTTTTCGGTCATATTAGCAAGGCAAATTTCCCAAAAGACCCTTGTTCTCTCTCTCTTTCCACTTTCTGGTGCGATGCGCCAACAAGTATGCAATACAATCTTGAAACTCGAATAACGGAAATAAAAATTATGAGGCTGGAATATTTTAGCGTTGGCAATTTGCATAAGAAAACCGTTACGAGAGCGAAAAGGAACTCCGGCCGGAGAAGTGGCCACAAGATTGGACCCGACTTTCTTTTTTTTTTTGTGGGAGCAGGAAATATATTTATGTGTAGGCTGTGTCCTTATAGCATGTGCCTAGAAGTCCGCCTCCAGTTTATTGTTGTTCTTGGGCGTTGTAATTGATAAGTTAATTTACATTTTTATTGAATGGCCAAGGCAATTGTTGTGACTTGTCGCCGTTGTGCTCTTTGTCACGAAGGTCAGGTCAGGACGCTTTGCATATATTTCCCACACCCACACTCCCTCCCACACTTTTCCCCCATTTTCATGCATACCAAAAAATATACAGAAACAAAAAAAATAAAATGTTTTATATGGCGTCGTCTCTCTTCCTTTGTGAGTTAATAAAACGAATTTGTGGTTTATGCTCCTAACAAGTCGGCCGTGTTTAATGCTCAATTGTGCGTAAAGTCTGGACAAAAAAAAAAGAAAGGAAAAATCCAACAGAAACAATTGCCGTATGTGACCACAAAAGTGTTTTGGAAAATCAAGAAATTAAATGAGTTAAATTGAGTGATCAAAGACAAATGGCATTCTTATAAAAGCTTGTGCTTTTGATTAGTTTTTATACCTATAAAAGGCCTAAAATATGAGCATTGCTTGAATCTATATTTTTTAAATAAGTTTAAATAAGAAATTTAATCAAACAAAATTTAGGAATAAACCAAAACCTTATTATAAATATTGAATAAATAAATTAATAAATAATTTTTAAAGCTAAAACTTCAATGGAAATCTAAAAATATTTGTTTTTGCAGCCTGACTTTAAATGAAAATTAAATATTACATTGTATTTCGACATCCCACTCTTCTTAAATGTAAACTCATTTCGATTACGATTATTATTAATTTAAATAATTTATATTTCAACTTCTGGATGTTTCCCATTTGATGTTTGATGGGTTTTTGCTGCTGCTGCTGCTGCTGCTGCTACTACTCCTGTATGGTTCGAGTGGCTATGCAAAGAACTGAGAATGCATATCCATTTCGTGTTCCATCGCCCAGTCGTGCATGAAAAGTTAACGAGAATTGATGTTCCATGTATCGCCAAGGCAAAACAAAGCATAAATTTCTCAGTAGCAGTTGCCAGTTTTACATGCAGTGGCGGCTGCTGCTCCTGCTGCTCCTCCGAATGCAACTCTGCCGATATCGGACGATGGGGGCCAAGTACATTGTCCAAATATACATGGCATATATATGTGCATATACCGGCATTCCCAGCGAAGGTCCCTCCAAATGCCCCTCCATTTGTACTTTCCATGCCATGCTCCCCAAATGCTGTATGTATTCTCTTGGCCGACGCGACGTTGCATAAATTTTCAGCCAACGAATTCAATTTGCGTAACGCATGCGGATGGGTCCCGTGCCCCGAAATGGAAATGGGTTGAGAATGGATTGGGATTGGTATCGGGATTGGGTTTTTTGGGGTACAGAATCAGCGAGAGGGGCGACCAGAAGCAGCAACAGCAACAGAAGTGGAGCAGAAGTGAAGTGGTCGGTCCCAAGCCCATTTTACGCACAAGACTTTTACTCTTTATTCCAGTATGTAGTTGGTTAAGCCGCTCTATAATTTTCAAGTGCTGTAAGAGCCTTGTTTTATGCTTAACTGGCTTTAATTTTATAGCTAAAAATGGGAAAGTTACTGAAAGAAAATAATATAAGGTCATATTAAAAAAATATTCACGATTTCAAGGAGTATTTTCAGGGATCTTGAAAAACAAAGCCCAAGAAAAGAAACGACTAAATTAGCTATTCAAATTTTAATTTAAAAGTCCCAAAAACTAAGACCAATTATATTTTAAATTAATTTTTTCCTTTCACCAAAGAGTGTGCCCAGACCTCTCTTTAAAGCACTCGTGTCACTCATTTACTTCGTGCCCGTCATCACGCTGACAACTCTGGTCATGGTCCCAATCAGTGTCGCGTCTAATCCGGCTCCCTGGAACCCCCCCAATTCCCCCGTTGAGCTTGGGGGAACCCCCTCCCGTGAACCTAGGCTGCATGCAAATCACCTCGTTGACTTGTGGCCACTGTGGGTGGCAAAGGCAAACTGCCGCCAGGAGACTTAGACGTGTGGATCAGCGGGCTGCCGTCTCCACCGATTTGAGTTGATGAATTGCAGTTTTGGGCTGGAAAATGCGAAAGGCAAATGGCAAGCGGCAAACGGCGAATGGCGGTGCGACTCCCCTTCTATTGGCAGACCCAACCCAGAGGAGAGTTGGCGGAGAGTCAAGGAGCTGCATGGCACAGGCACAGAGATAATCTCTCTTGAGCTGATTACGTGGACAATGGACAAACCGTGGAAAAGCGAAAGGAAAGCTCTTGAGTCCCACGGATGAGTGGAGATGAGAATGTCTGGAAGATGAGCTTATAAACAGAGGGAATGGATCCTTTTTGGGAGTTAAAGTTTGCCAAAAACATGTGTGAAAATAAAGGAAAAATCAAAGAGTAAAGATAAATATGATACTTTTTAAGAAGATTGAAGATATTTACTTATTTTTGTAATTAAAAATTTAAATAAATAAAATATAAACTAATTCAAAATCAAATATTCGCTTTCCATCTAATTCAATTACCAACTTTGATGTGGCTTTTCGTACTGCCAAAATCCCTTGTTACCACTGCACAAAGCCTCATTTTGGACAAGTGCCTCATTGGCGTTCATCAGACCGATTATATTTCTAGCCCTTGGGCAAATTTACACCAAATAGAACCCGATATTTGTCCAACTCATTTCCATATACATATACCCATCGAGTATTTCGCATGGAATATTTATGCGAAATGCAACTCGCCGCTCGACGGCGGCGGCAAAACCCAATTAAATTCCAATCAGTTGGCTCAATTAGTCACTGGCCCAAATCGAAAGCGATAGGGATAGCTAGCTGCTGCCGATCCAGACTGGGAATGAGAATCAGTATCTGTGGCAGCCGCAGTGGCAGCGGCAGCGGCAGTGGCAGCGGCTGTTGCGTCAATTGAGCGCTAACAAAGATAAATGGCTGAAGCCACAAAATTGATTTGGTTGACAGATGAATTGTGGAGGAGCCGCAGCTAGGCTTCCCCCCAGAATTTCCTCATCCTCCCCCTCGGATGTCAAAGCTGAAACTGCAACAATAAGTGCAACACGAACTGCAACTGTTCGTTCGGTCAATGGGAATAAAATCAAAAGCATATTTCTCAATCATTCATGGGGATGGCGGAAAATATTTCGAAATAAAATGGAAAATGCGGAAAAAGGGCGGCAAGGGAGGAGGAGGAGGGTCCACAATAGTGGCAGTGGGCGTGGCAGTGGCAGCAGCAGCATCATCAGAATATCGAATGAAGCACTTAAATGCGTTTCAGGCCGACTCTCATGCTGCAGAACAGCAGCAGCACTGTCAAATGCAATTACGCATACGCCATGGATGCCCACGGCTGAACAAAGCGTCATCGAGGGGTAAAAACTGGCGATAAAAGGGAGTACGAGAACGAGTAGGAGGACGAAAACGAACGGCTACTGCCAATTGACACTTTGACGCATAAATCAACTTTATTGTTTATTGATTTTTATGTTTGCTCGGCGTGTTTTTGTGTCATTTTATTAAATCTTTGTCTCCCCAACAATCTCTCGGCCAACCCCATGGCAGCCTCAATTTCATTTCAGGTTTGCCTCTGTTATTTATTTGAATTTATGCGATTTAAATGAAATTGGGTTCATTGTTTGGCCCTGTTTGGGGGCGCATCACTCAATGCAATCAATGCATCAATATATATACGAGTTTGTATTGAGGCTCTGGACATGTTCAACAATTCATAAATCGATTAAAGATGCTTTATTTTTCTGTTTTTTCTTTTTTTGCAGGGAAAATGTATGCCAGGCGGCAATAAATAAATATGAAAAGTTCTCCGGGCAGTTATCCTAATGAAATCCATGCTTGGGGCTTCCAGTTATGGTGATTTGTGGAGTATTTGATGATTGACATTTATACAGATGGCAATATTTTGAATAGGATACAAAATGGCAATAAAAAACTAGAGTTAAAACATAGCTAAATCATATTTTCTATTGAAGGGGTTTACAATGTGGCAATGAACAATGTTAAAATGAATAAAAATGAACACTGAGCGAGTGAACAGAGCGAAAATGAACTAAGATGAAATAAGAATAGAATAGTAAAATGAATAGAAAGAAAAAAGAAACATAAACAATAAACAAGAATAAATAAAATTAACAGAATATTGTGAAAATAATAAAATAAACATAGGATGAATGACAGAAGGGAAATGAACACTGAGAAGGTGAACAATGAACCAAAAAATCATAGAAGGAATTAATATAGGAAAATTTCAGAGAGATACAGAATTTACAGATTTAAATACCCATTAATTCAATTTAATATAAATGCATTTTATTCAAATTGATACTTTTTTAAGATAATAATAATAGATAAACTCTTCCTCCCACGATTTAACTTCTCCTAGTTTCATTCGCCAAGTAAAAAAAACTTTCGCCAGCATTTTCCGCTGATGAAAATCATTCAGTTATTCAATCAAAGCTCAACCGAAACGAATTCATGACTCCGACGGCCGGCCAAAAAGTCAACCGGAAAAGCTTTTGAAATATAATGGGAATTCCGCAGAAACTTTTACGCAACGCAACTGTCAATGCCCCCAAAAACTTTGTCCTGCCGAAAGGCAATTCGTGGGCGCACATCCACAGACCTAGGACTAAAATTAAAATTTAAATGAGCTCCTTGCTGCTCCTCCTGCTGTTATTCCTGGACCCATCTCCATTTCTCTGCTCCATATTGACACGTGACAAAGTTGAGCTGCCAATAAAATACTTACAAAGGGAAAAAACAGAGGCTCATGCCGCGTGCTCGCCGCCCTCCGGCAATAGAATCGAATGACCGACATCCCGAGCCGTACTGTGCCGCCTACTCATCCTCCTCTTCATCCAATTCCGGCGCCAAACTGAAGGCGTAAAATGTTCGAAACAATTTCAATAACCATTTCCTGGTTGCCAAAGGAAGAGCCAATAGAAGGAGCTCTGTGGCTCCTGCCTCCTGATGAGCGTCAAATGAAATGCTGAATTTAATTGAAAAAACGAATCGATTCTGCTTTTTCGTTACAGTTCTATTTGTAAACAAACACACAGCAGCAGCAGCAGCCTTGGGTAATTGAAAATGCCGCAGGTCTAAATAATTAATTGTGTTTTTCTTTATCTACATCTATATCTATATCGGAGGGTATCTGTATTTGTATGTATTTTGCGGCAAGGATAAACTTTGCCATTGAGCGAAACTATCACAAAATCCCGGCCTGGCATGCGAGCTTCCTGGACCTGGACACAAATCTGTTGTCCCTAATATGACACAGCCGGAAAAAGGACTCCCTCGGACTCTCCTCCTCCTCTCAACTGGACTTCCACCTCCACCTGAGTTCGTGGTTCCGCTCGCATGTTCTGCTTTTAATCTGCGAAAGCGGAGAGCATTAACTTTCCAACGCACCCATGACACGTAAATTGCTTCACTTCGAGCTTCAGATGGAGCCGGAGGTTATGACGATGATGTTGCAACTGGGGAAGGACCATGGTCCCTGCTCTGCCCTGTTGCCTGCCTGCTTCCCTTCCTGGATTTTCCTCTTAGCTGACAGGGGCTTAGAGTTCCAGTTTTTCCGGGGCGACATTTTATGAGCAATTTTTTTGGGGAGAGACAGGGAGCTAGGTAGGGATGGTCTAACATGCTGGACATGTCAGCGCGCCATATTGAGGCTGCTGCTGCTGCTGCTGCCGGGCTGTGAATGCTACTTAGGGGGCATTGGGCAGGAGTTTAACGCCATTTCGGTGACAAGGCACAAAAGCAAGAAAGGACAAGGAAATATAACCTTTAAATTTGTCTTTAAAAAGGGGAAAAAGAAGAGAAATGGAAGAAACGTTTAACTATAGACAAAGAAAGATTATAGAGATTTATTAGCCAAGATAAGTGTTCCGAAATAAATGAGTAATTTTTTATGATACTCAACTAATTATATCGATAATTATCGATTTAAGGTAAGTAATGAACAATGATAAAATGAATAAACAGTGAATATTGAGAAAGTGAATAGAGAGAAAATGAACAAAAAATTGAAATAGAGGAAATGAATCGATTTAAAATTATAAAATGAACATAGAATAAATATGATAAAGGGAATGAACTCTGAGAAGATGAACAATGAACCAAAAACTCATAGAGTCTTTCTGGGGTGTATGTGATGACCAAAATGGTACGATAGATATATTATATATTCCACATTAATAAATGCTTTATTAAGTATTGTTAAGGTTATAAATACTTCATTTAATTAATTTTAAAACTTATAAATTCTTAAACCAGCTCAAAGCTTATTTAAACCATAAAACCATCAGCTTTTGGTCTCTTTTAATACTCTTTAAAATTAATTTCATGCATATAATTCACAAATATTTGCTTTATTTCTGCACAAAAATCCCAAACCAAAGAAGCAGCTCCTTGAACTCTGTAAAATGGTCTTCCTTGGCCATTTATTTTGCACTTGCTAAACTTTCTGACCAACACACACACACTGGCACCTCAATAAAACAATTTAAAAGTCATCGTCATCAACGTTTTGCCCCAAAGAATAGCCACTCTCTGGACTCTGGCCCAATTTCCCGCTGACCGAGTGAGCTGTCAGTCTCTCCATTTATTTTGTTGCACATTAGCTTTAGCTGCATGGATAGAGAGAGGAGCAGGAGGAGGATGAGGATGAGGAGGAGTCCAGAAGGAACCCAGCTAGCCAGGCATGCACATGTGGTTCTGCCACATCTGTTTAAGCTTCCAGCTTGCTTTTGTCTTTATTTTTTTGGGAGGCTTCGACTCATTCTTGTTGGCAAATTGGGCAATCAAAAAGTTTTGGTAAAACAGGTAAATTGATATGGCCAAAAAAGATTTTTAAATTGCTGAAGCTGAAACTGAAGCTCCTGAAGCTAAAACGAATCAATGAATAAAAGTTAAGTGAAAGAGATGGGTTTCTTATCAAAAAACAAAAAAAAAAAAGAGATGCTGAGAACATTTAGAGTGCAGCTATGAATATCTCATGGACTGCACTCACCTGTGTCTGCTTTTAGATTCTGTCAACAAAAAAAAAGATGGCCAAATGGCCTCTGTAACTCAGTTTGCAGGCGCTGGCAAGGCGCTAAAAAACACATTAAAATTAATTATGAGAAACACTCGACGCCATTTGCTGTGCGCTCTTTTTTTTGGCAACTGCATGGCTGGCATCCATATGTGTGTGTTGGCCAGCTTTTTCCATCCACCTCCTCCTGCTCACACTCACTTCAAAGTTAATTATGTTGACATAGTCAGTTTCAGTAATTTCTTTCTTTCGGAAAACCCTTTTATTAAAATGAGGGGCGGTTGCAGTATTTTCCCCGTGTACCCACCTGCTCGCTTTCCCGCTTTTTGTGCGGCAGGCACACCACGCCCCCTTTTTGCCCAGCAGTTATTAAGAATTCATGCCACACCCAAAGTTCCGCGCAAAGACGCCCACGGGTGGTGGTGGCAGTCAGTGGAGGTGGAAAATGCGGGGCCATCCAGATCGGACGACTGCCAAGTTACTCAAATTAATTAAGTTTCGCCTTTGCCAACATCGAGCATACGCCCCATTGCGCGACCGCCCACCTAGCGTCCCTCCCCACCCTTCTAACCAGCCACCCCCGCGGGCTCTGCGGCGGTGCTTTTAAATTTTTCAAGTGACATTCACCAGACGACATTGGCTCCATGTCTCTTCCATATTTTCACATTTTCTAACCGCAGTCAGCTTCATTTTCACTCGGTTTCAGGCTCCCTGCAGGCGGCCCAGCAGAATGGGTGTGAGGAACCTTTTTAAAATTTAAAATTAATTGCTTTGGCGCAATTTTAATTATTAAAAAACTATTGATGGAACCGGTGAAAGAACCGAGAAGTTGCAGCCGGAAATAGTAGGTGATGGCAAAAAAAAAAGAAGAAATGGAACTATACTGCGGCCAAAGTTTTCCCCTCTAAAAAGTTGTGACTTTAAAAAGCTTTTTTTGAAAGTTATACAAAGTTGATGGATCGAGGCAAAAGGGAAAAGGATTTTACAGTCAAGCTTGCTTAAGTTAAAATTAAATAATTTAGAGGGTTTTCTTAAAATTTTTCCATACAAAATCGGTTTTAGTAATAAGAACATTTTTAGAGGCAGTAAATTTTTTTTATCTAAAAAATTAGCTGATTATTAAAATGTTAAAAATATGTATACTTAAAAATAATATATTCTGAAATAATTATTGTAATTTTCAACTTAATTCCTACACTTTAAAAGGAAGAGTATATTAAAATATGCTATTTAAGCTGTTGCCAGCTACTTTTTACTATAATAACTTTTTTAAGCAGCAAAAACCCCAGTAAAATCTTAGTAAATTATATTTCCCTCTTAAAAAACTCCCTCTTTCGATTTATAGAACCCCCACTGTAATATCAATACTTTTTTGTAGAGTCTTTGATGGCTTTGTTGTGTTTTCCCAGTGCGGCACGTTTCTGTTTCGTTTGCAATTAGCTGTGAATAAAGTAAAAAATAAAATAAAAGAAGTGCCCACTGACAACATTTACCCAAATTAGCCGCTAAACACAGAAATAAAAAAAAAACCAACATCAAGTCAGTTAATTGGCCAAAAACAAGAAAGCAAAAAAAAAAAAGAATAGGCAAGCCAGAGCCAGAGCGAAGCCAAGCCATATTAGTGTCCGCGATGATGATGGCGGCAATTATACATAGGAAAGAGGGGGAAAAGAGGAGGAGGAGAGGGGGCAGGGGACCCCCAGTGGGTGGGGTTTCAAGTGGACCCTGTGTGTGTGTGCTGCACGTGCAGGAGACCCACACACAACGTTGGCCAGCTGCGAAATTCAATTTGGTTATGCGCAGAAAAATTAGCAACAATTTCCTAAAAATACAATAAGAGAGGCCTGCCTGCCCTTTTAAGCCAACCCCCCTCGGCCTTCAGCATCCACCACCCACTACCTCCCCTCTTGTGCAGCCACACAGCCTCCACCAACAACAACAACAGCAACAGCAACGATGACAACAAACAAAAGCGACAACAGGCACGCAATATAATTGAGTGGAGGCCAAAAGTGTGGGTGACTCCACAGAGTGTGTGTGTGTGGTGCAACAGAGAGTGGGAAAATCCAAGAGCTAGAGAGGGGGTGGTGGGGGAAAAAGAAAAAAAACAGTGTGTGCCGGCACGCGCTAGGAAAATGTGATGTGAAAATGGGCTTAGTTCGTTTAGAGGTTCGCCAGAAAATGCACTTTTCACTTGGGGAAATAAAGAAAAAAATGCCTAAAAGTCAAGAGAAATAAATTAAAAAAATAAAATACAACTTTTATAAAATTAATTAAATCTGTAACTTTGTTTTTTCTTAAAGTTCCTTGTTTTTTATTTGTAGTATTTATATAAAACCTAAATGAAGGTATAATAATACCTTTATAAGAAATATATAAAAAGTTAGCCATAGTTTTTTTCAAGAAGTTCTTAATGTATGAATTATAAATGATTATATTTTAATATAAATAATATAATAATGAAGAATACTGGAATGATAAATGTTTAATATAATTATTATGAAACTATTAAATCTTCTATAAAGAGAAAGAAGGGATATTGGTTGAAGATGTTCTATTTGTTATCTTAAATAAATATAAAAATAAGGCATCTTTGTTTTTTTAACTATTCTTTTCGTAATTTTTCCCTTGTATAACTTAAAATTTGGTTTAAAATAATAAAAGATAACAGGCTTTACAACCTTTACCAAGTCCAACTAGTTTTTGCCCTTCCTTCTCCTGTTCATTCAATAATATAAAAAAATATTTCAAAATAATATAGAATTATAAAATAAATAAATATAAAAATAAGACAAAAAACCTCTACCTAAAAAATATCAGGGCACTAGGATTGTCGATATCCGCTGATCATTGCTGACCAACTCATTTATTGTTTCATTATTTTTTGCCCGGACGACAACGTTCCTTTCATGGGTACGAGGAGGAGGCGGAGGAGGAGGAGGAGGAGAGCTGGCCAATTTCAATTTTTGTTTTGCTTTTGTTTTAAGCATTGTTGCTGCCGCTGCTGCTGCTGCTGTTGCAATTTCGAACATTTGTTAACGAATTTGTTTGCTTGTTGAACATTCTGAGCGAAGCGGAGTGGAGCAGAGCGTTCCATTGCCCATTGTTTGCTTTTTGCCCCGGCATTGTTGCAAATGACGTGGCAGCAGCAGCAGCAGCAGCAGCAGCAGCGGGAGCAGACTCCACTGTTCCACTCTGACACGCACAACAGCCCCCACTTAACACCCACCCCCTCCGCATGGAGGCCTACGTGCCGCGATGCGTTTAAAAAACAATCAATTTTAATTTCAATTTAAATTAGTTGCCGCTGCAATTCGCCATTAAATTATTTTTGCTCATTTATGTATGCCACTGCCCTTTTGCCATTGCCTTTTGCCTCTTGCTAGTGTAAACGCAATTTAGCTTTTAGCCAGGCCTTTACTCTCTATTGTTTAATTTCATTTGAAACTAAACTGGGGGAAATGTTGGACAAAAAAGCAGAAATATATATAATTTAATATATTTTTTGTTTAATTGTAAATGCAACAGTGGGTTTCATAATTTAAAGAAGGTGAGTTTGAGGTATTAAATAATAATATTTAAATAAAGAAATTAGGAAGTTTCAAGGTGAGTTAGGAGCTTATATTAAATCAAGCAAGACTTTAGTATTAAATATTTAATAAAAATGCAATAATTAAAGGTATGAGTTATCCTTCCCTATCCTTTTCAGGTTTTGCTTAAAAATAAATAAGAAATTTATTTAATTAAAATTCAAAACATTAAATACTATTTCTAACAACCTTCCACCTTTGCAACGCAAAATATTATTAAAATATAAAAAAAAAATATTATTAAAATATTAAAAAATATTAAAATAAATGCTCCCTGGCTTGTATGCATTTCAAATTGGATTTCATTTCATTTCTAAATATTGTTCACCCTCTGAAATTTGCAAATTACTAAACATAAGCACATTAAAATGGCAAACAACGAGCATTTTGTGCATTAACAATTAAAAATTAGGACAATGGACATTGTTTCGCTGCGAATTTAATTTTGAATTAAAAAGTTAGCCAGCCAACAAAACACAAAACATAAAACCCCCAAACTGACATATCCCCAATATATAATATATAATCAGCGGTGGTGTTTTGAGATTTTGAGCTCAAGTGTGGAATAGCTTAACCCGCAACCTAAATCAATCTGGCAGATAAGGGACACACGTACCGAGGAGGTGGAGATACGGATGTATCTCTGCCGCTGGCGCTAAACTACTTAACAGCAAATTTTGGGCGTAATTTACGTTACGGAACAGATGGAACAGAAGGCATACCAAAAGCCAGCTTCCAAATCGGAGCTGGGTAACTGCTGCAGCCACAAACATGTGTTGTTCCTTCAAGGAGGCGGGCATGGGGATAAATTATTGGGTGCGCCTTTCGGACTCGAGCGACTCCACCTACTCGACAGCAAAAGTATCTTTGTATCTTTGTATCCGCCAGCACACACATCCTGGTCCTGCTCCTGCTTCTGATTCTGCCTGCTGGCTGAACATTTGCGTATCTGCGGTTGCGTGGTCTTGGCCTGTGTGTGTTTCAGCCAAATCAAAGCATTTAATGGCGCTTTTAATCTTGTTAATCGCCCCAGCCGAGATTTTCCAGATAGTTTCGACTCTGTCTGGTTTATGGTGGGCGTGGCACTCACACTACACATATATAAACTTGCTTAGTTAAGTTGTGATAAGCCCCAAAGGTTTAGCAGCTGACCAAATCGATTGAAGGAACGCCAGAGCCCAAATTGTTGCATATTTGCAGAGGTTTTGGAAACCCCCTAGGATAAAGCAGAAAATACTTCAAGTCTCCTTAGCTAATCCCCCAGGCAAATGCTCTGGGAATAAAAACGAAAAACGAAATCATTTTATCCACTTTAGCGTCCGTCAAGGACAATTTTGACATGTTCAAATCCTTTTTTTGCACAGAGACTGCTCTCCCTGGCACAATGAATATTATTTCTTTATGCAAATTTCATGGGGGGAGCTGCCACTTGTTGGGTAAGGTTCCATCCACCCTCCTCCTCTCCTCTCCTCCCATTTGCTTGATATTTTGTTGAGCAAGACAAATGATTTCCATTTAATTTATTTTCACTGCTCTTCTCACTACGCTCGCCCTTGCTCGTGGCGGCAAAAGGATTTAGCTGAATAAATTATAGGTTGAAATTGTTACATTTTTGGGGGGGAAACAGGAGCTAGCCGAAGACAAGTGCAAATAAAATAAGGGCACAAGCCGCTGACAAATGTTGGCCAAAAGTGGGGGCTCCCAGAATGGCAGCGCAAGGCTCCTCTCCTTTGTGCAGTCTAAGAGATATGCTAAAAGTGAATTTATCGCATCCCAGTTACTTTTCTCAACAAGAAATGAAAAGAAAAACTAAGAAACTAAGATAAGGGTTACTTAAATTGGATAATATAAAACATTTTAAATGTAAAAAAGATGAATTAAAATGGTTAAACATGAAATACTTTTAAAACTTTCATAGGATTGCAATTTCAATTAAAAGTATTATTGATAGAGCTTTATTTCTGACACAATATAATATTTAAATTTATATTTCATTCTCTGCATTTAATAAATATAAGTTTCCAACTAAATTTCATAATATAAAATCTTTAATTAATTCTACAAAAACACAAAGAAAGAACCTTTTCCCTAATGACTTATTTCTGTTAATTTTTTTTCTTTTTGCATTTAATTCTTGGCCTCCCTTTAAGTCCAATAAAATCTCCCTTTGCCGCATTAATTAGCCCAAGAAGAGAACTTTGTCCATATCAGGTAGTTTAGGAGCTTATGCCAACATGGCCCGCTGGTCAACTGGAACTGGCACTGGCACTGGGATCTTCTTCCCCTCCAGACAAACACACACGTGGAGTCCTCTCCACCTCCAACGCTTCTCTTGCCCAGTGAAATTTCACACTTTGTCGCTTTGCATATGGGCACCTAAGTGGCGGCAGTTGGCTGCGGGAAAATCGGGTGGGAAATCGAGGAGTTACATCGGGCTACAGGCTTCAGGAGGGAAGCTGCAAGCGATTACAAACGCGCCGACTTGTAAATGGCTGGCTGGCAGCAACTTTGGCAACGGATTTCGCCCAGGTGGTAGTGATTCCCTGGCTCTGGCTCTGGCTCTGGCTTTGGGTTCTGGATTCTCCTCTGGCATCGCGTGCCGTTTTTCGCGATAATGAAACCGAAAGGTAAAGCGCACAGAGCCCGTTGAGCTTCGAGCTTGCCAGGAAAAGGTTGCCAAACGGGCAAAGAGATTTAATGGATGGAGAGTTCCCAGAAAGGAAATCGAAAAGAAATACAAAACTGAAGAAAAGAAATCGATAAAATACAAAACTGAAGAAAAGAAATCGATAAAATACAAAACTGAAGAAAATAAATCGATAAAATACAAAACTGAAGAAAAGAAATCGATCAAATACAAAACTGAAGAAAAGAAATCGATAAAATACAAAACTGAAGATTTGGAATTCTGGAGACTTAAGATATTATTTTGATCAGGGTTTTTAAAGTGAAAGATAATACTTTCCCATAAGAGATTAATTTCACTCTTTACTAAAAATTAAAGAAAGGTTCTTGAGCGATTTTGTAATCTAATTTTGGATTTGAGTGGTTTTTAAGTTATTTTTCTGAAGGTTTTTGTAGCTATTTTCAAAGTGATTTGAAAGCAGTTTTTGTGGAGCTTACTTTCCATAGTTTTTTAGTTTTTTAAGGCTTTTTTTGAGTAGGTTTTTGAAATGGTTTTCAAGAAAGATTAAAAATTAAAAAGATTTCAAGGGCCTTCATCTAAAATTCTCTGCCTAAAACCACAATTAAAACTCTATCATTTTAAAATCAGCTACGTTTTAACCTGTATTTTTATCAAGATGAGAACAAAATCCACTTCCAAGTCGATACTCAGTGCAATCGCCCTGAATCCCTCTCCACCCACTGGACTAATCAAGTGCGAATCCTTTTGGGCCAACTGTAGGAATGTTTTTGCGAGACTCCCTTGGCGTGCTGCCTGCTGCAGAAAAGAAAAAAAAACCAGAGAGAGAAGAGTCAGAAGGAGACTATGGACGAGGTGGAGCTGGCGATGCGTGTAACTTTTTCAATTAATTTGGCTAAGCTTGAGAGAAGTTCTGAGTTCTGAGCTCATGGATGGGGACATGGCTGGGAGATCCGGGGGAGTTTGGTTCGCCAGCTGAACTGTTTACGGCTGAGTTATTTCAAAAATGTTTTGCATATCAGATTGAGTCTCTCTCTCTCCTGGATCTTGGCATGGTGGCTTCGGGCGGCGGCACTTAAACGCCTTCGTTTTAATTTAATAAGAGCTTGCCGAGGCGAGGAGCTGATTCAACTGGTAACTGGTAACTGGTAGCTGGTGGAATGGCGAATGAAGGCTGCTCTGCATCCCAAATGAAGCAGCCGCCAGAGACTCCGCGAAAATCCACCATGCTGCATGTCAAATTTGAATTTAGCTGCATTTTTACAACTGTTGCAAAGACTCTTTTCAGTTTCCAGTTGAAGCTTTCAGCTCCCAGCTCTCAGCTTGGATCTGCATTTGGAGTCTGCCTGTGGCGGTGGCAGTGGAAATCGCATGTGAGCCAACTTCAGACAGTTGGCAATTTGCATAAATTTAGATTAGTGACATCTGACGTGAGTCTCTGATATGCAGCAGCAGAGCCAGGCGGCTGGCATGGACAGGGACGGGGACAGGACAGGACAGGGACCGGGAATGAAGGCGATTGCCACCTCCTAATTCTCCGACCCAGATAAGACCCCCAGACTTCTCTCGACAATGGAATATGATTTATGGAGTGCACTCGGGATTGAGATGAAGATGGGAGATGGAAGATGAGAGGCTCGGCGAGAGGCTGCGTGAAATTCAACAGCTCAAGTGGAAAATTAATCGCATGCAAGCTCATTATGAGCATTAGCTGGCTGTTTGTTAATTGTCGCCGAAAACCGGGAAGCAGCAGCCGGAGCAGGATAACAGCTGATGAACGGGAGCAGGAAGCGGCAACTTAAGCTGCAATGCACAAATTCCGAGCAATATTTCAATCAAACTTGAGCCGACAGAAAGCTTACCTAATTGTGATCGCATGTGAATGGTGAATATTATAGCAGCAGACGGTGATTTCTTATCAGCTTTCCTGATTGGAAAAAGCCAAGTGGCTCTAAGATTCCATTAAATATTTTAGGCTTAATATCAGTAATTAAGTTTTTGAGGATTTTTCTCAGGGAAAGGGAGCTTATCATGAAATTAAACTGAAAAGAGCAGGCTCTTTCGAAGAGATCAGTCTAAAAAAGCCTCTCTCGTTCGCTATTGCTTGTACATTTCAGGCAAAAGCGTGAAGAGAGAGAGAACATGCCAAGCTCTCTCAGAGATCAGTCTAAAAAAGCCTCTCTCGTTCGCTACTGCTTGTACATTTCAGGCAAAGCGTGAAGAGAGAACACCCTAAATTCTTGACAAGATATTACTACCGTAAATTTTAAAATTGTTTAAGTATATTCCTCGAAAATGTTTTATGATTTATAATTTACAATAATTCCCCTTATTTAATTAAAATTTTCCAAGCTCTAGCCACCCGAAATCCTGGAATTATCCTTGCTTATTATGTTGTAAATGTTGAACCTTAGCTAAAAATGATTTCCATTTACTTTCTCCTTGTTCTCTAGGATTTTGTGTGGCAACTAAAGCTTATCATCAAACAAAGAACCAAAAAAATTAAGAGGGAAAATAGGAGCAGCCACCGAAACAATTCCCCAGCCAATATGCGAAAGAGAATTTCAATAAAATGAACAGCAAACCAAACATTTGCCCCCCCCCCCCAATTCGTTGGTCTCTTTCGCTCAATCTAGCCATCTCTGTCAGGAACGTGTGCAATCCCAGCGAACGTGCAAATATTTTAACTAAAATGGCGAGTGCGAGTTACTTTTATCTGCTTTGGCGCAAAAATACGAATCGCAATGTGTGTGTTACCAAACAACCTTGGCCCAGCCAGCACACCACCCAACACCCACTGCCCCCTGTAAAACACACACACATTCCAGCGCTGTTTTTCAGTCAACATAATTTAACTACTTTTATGGGCAAAGTAATACGCCGCTAGTCGCTGGAAATGGGATTTGCGCGGAGGCGGAAAAGTCCACCTCTTGGCCCACTCAACTTTCAACTCGCTATCTCTTTCAGGCACAAGGTATATACCTCTCTTTTGGGTTATATCAGTGCTGGCAATATATTTTATATATTTAAGGAAAAATAAAAATTAAATTAAAAAAATTAACTCTCTTGTAAGGATCACTTTCCTAAAATATGCTTACAATATCGTAGATTCTACAGGACAACATG
Organism: Drosophila truncata; assembly: GCA_008042515.1. Classification (NCBI taxonomy): domain Eukaryota; kingdom Metazoa; phylum Arthropoda; class Insecta; order Diptera; family Drosophilidae; genus Drosophila; species Drosophila truncata. Next base: position 45,413 of record VNJQ01001323.1, on the reverse strand, counting down.
GGAAAATATTAACAGAGATGCCAGACTATTTATAGTTATTTTTAAAAGTCATTAAATCTTAAAAGAAAATAAAGAAATTAAGTGCTCCCAAAGGATCTTTGTATGTGCTTATAATATCATAGATTCTACAAGACTATACCGAAAAATATTAACAGAGATGCCAGACTATTTATAGTTATTTTTTTAAGTCGTTAAAAGTCGTTTCTTAAAAGAAAATAAAGAAATTAAGTGCACCCAAAGGATCTTTTGTAATATCATAAATTCTACAGGATTATATGGAAAAATATTAACAGAGATGCCAGACTATTTATAGTTATTTTTTAAAGTCGTTAAATCTTAAAAGAAAATAAAGAAATTAAGTGCTCCTAAAGAATCTTTGTATGTGATATCATATTTCAATATTTCAATTTAGTTTTGTGCTTTTTCAATTAATTGCTTAGATTTTTCCTATAACTAGGAGTTGCCACCTGTTCTTTTTATAAAGTTTATGGCATAAACCGACTTGGCTGTAAAAATACCAAATTGGCAACTCTGCTTCAACGTGTTCCAGGTTTAAATTTTAGCATTTTCTTTCATCTCACGCGTCTCGTGTGCAATATTCACAATGTATTTTACACACCATGTGTTTGCGAGTGTGTGTACTTGAACCTCCTCCCTCCATCCTCCATCCAGGAACATCCCCATCCACCCTTGGCTACGCCTGAGTTTATTGGCTTCGCAGCATACTTTGAAATTTACTGAGTTTCTCTTGTAATGCCTCGCTATATTGAAATTAATTACAAACAAAGGATGCGCCGCACAGCAGGCTGTGCCATGTCCTTTCCCGTCTTTCCCAGGAGGAGCAGCAGCAGCCAGGAGCCAGGAGGAGCCACCGTGATGAAACGAATGTTTCGCCAGCGGGTTCTAATTCCTGATGTTTGTCTCGCATCAAATAAAACGCAGTCTTGGCATGATTTCTCCCACAAAACGGAATATTTAGAAAGGACTCGCTTTTGGTGGTTAAACAAACTATTTAAATTAAATTACAGTTTTTTTTTTTGCAATTTAACGCTTAACTTATTTAACTCATTTGACTATAATTGTTATTTTGTAGCTGTTTTTCTGACAGACTCTCATCAAGTTAAGGGCAAAAAACACACAGATAATTAAATTTCCAAATGCACAACATAATTTAGTCCAATCTTATTTGCACTTAATAAATATTATATTAGCAGGGGAAAATATTAAAAAAAAAATATCCAACACATTGAAATTTAGTTTTTTATTCTTTAAAACCAAATCTCTAATTTGTAAAACCTAATTTAATACACTAATCCCAAAGGAAATAGCTTTATATTTAGCTCTGCATTAATTAAAACCAAATATTTATTGACTTTCTGTTTGTTTTACCTTTTAACCCTCAAATTCAATTATAAACCATCGATTGCAATCAAACAAAAAAGAGGATGAAAAAAAAAGACGAAAACTCGGACTAATTAAAAATGCTTTAGCTAAGGTTTTCTCTCTTTCTCTCTCTCTGGTATCCGATTGTGTAAACAATTTGGCAAAGGAAAACAACCAGGCTGGAAAATGAAGGAATTTTCTGGGATAATTGCATAAGCAGAAGAGGGAAATGCATTTGTTGTTTGCCCAACTTTTGATGTTGAAGTTCAGAACAAGTCGGAGCCGAAGCCCCCGCTCAAGGCCGCTGACAAAAGTCAACACAAAATGTTCAGAGTCAACACAGAAAGTTGCCAAAAAAAAAATATATATATATATTTGTACATATATCCGAAGAAGAAAGAGAAAAAATATTCGCATATTTGCACATTACAAATATGAGAAGAAGAACGCCGTTTGCCTTTGCCTTTGCCCTCGAAAAAGACAATTAAAACAGCTTCAAATTGTTAAGCATTTTCCAGGACGAAGCTCTTGCTTTTTTTTTAAGACATGCTGCGCTCACAATTTAGCCAGAATTTGATTTGGCCCAGACACATAGCCAAAGAAATCGTTGTCGTGGCCCTTTTGTTCGTTAGATGATGTCTAGCCTGGGATGCTAATGAAATTTGCCGCCGTTTATGGCGCTGAAAATTGTCCTGCCACAAAAGATAATGGTTGACTGAGAGAGGGGGAGAGATTTTTTTTAAATAAAGCCAGCAGAGCAGCCAGCGATAACTAAAACAAAACATTCGATTCAATTTTCCGCAGCAGCATCAGCAGCTGTAAAAACGAAGCTTAAAATAGAAAAAGCCGAGAGAATTTAATGTGGATAAAGGAAAACGAACTTAAACAGTTTTTATGATTTAATTTTAAAGCTTAAACATTAAGGAATGGAAAAATGTGAGAAGAAATGTAATAACTATTTCGGAAATATGAAAAAAAAAAACAAAGAATGAAGGACTTTCACACGGCTCATGTTTAAAACCATATTTTATTATTTATAAACTAACTATAAATATAATATATAAATTAAATTCCTCAACACTTAAAATTCATTACAGAAATCATTTAAATCTTTGCCATTCCATAGCATCTGTGGCCATCATCACGCGCTTTCGCCGCTGAACCTGGCTTTATTCCAAGGCGTCGACTGCGGTGAGATGGAACTGCGGTTGAAATTAAAAAGGAGTTTAACCAAATTGCTATTGAAGCCCCGCGAAGCGAGTGGCAAACGGGGGGAAATGGCTTTTGCTTTTGCTTCTGCGGTTTATTTCGGGCAAAGTGCCAGTTCACGGCAGACCAAACAGTTGCTACTCATTCAGAGTTGGTAAAAGAGGAGAGCTCCCCCCCACAACTGCAGTTTGAGGCTTGGAGGGCTTGCAGCAGAGAACTGGATCCTGCAAGGATGTTATCTGGGCGGACTGGGCGACAGTTTAATTGGGTTAGCAACGTCAACGGCCTGTCCACTGCTGGATCATTGGCGCTGACAAGGGCCGCCACAGTACTGGCACCTCCTCGCACCAAGAGCCTCACATTTTAAGGGAGGACAACCACCCACCAACCCATGACTCACATTTTAAGGGAGGACACCCCACACACAGACCTATCTGCCTACAGAAACTCCCCATCGATTTCCCAACACCCTGCTCACTTTGGATTATTTCGTAATTAAACGCAAATGCAGAGAACCAAACTCGCTCTTTTACCTCAGTCTTTTTCGACATTTTAAAATGTGAATACTCTTCAAGGGAGTTTAATTTAAATTTAAAAAATAAAGGAAGACATTATGGTAAGAAAAGTGATGCTGTAAGCGCTATTATCTCAAATATTTTGAAACCTTCAATGCATGCAAGCTGAATCCTAAGAAATGATACTATTTTTGTGTAGATTTTCGTTGAAAAATTCATAAAACCACTGATAATGTTTAAGACGCTGTTATAAACAGAAAGAAGAATTTACTAAAATTATAAACTATTAAGTTAGGGTATTAAAAACATTCACTCACCGAAAACCGCTTTCCTCTGGCAATTTTTTCCCCCTAAAAATCATCGAATGTGGCATTTAAGCCTGGCTGTGAGGCTTCACTCGTTGGCACCACATTTTGAAATTGTTGTTTGGTTATTTTTTCTGTGCTTTTGGCCATCCACATCATCGATTGTTGCTCTTGTGGAAAGTGTTGTTGCTTCCCTCGGTGGTTGATGAATTCACTGGTTGATTTCACCTGTTCCGCTTCTCTCGCGGTGCTTTGGTTCTGTTAAATGTTAATGACCTTGTGGGTGGTAGTGATGGTGGTGGCATTTACGCCCAAAAATAGATAATGCTGTTTTTCTAGCATCTGAAATTCAAGTGGAATTAATTACAAACGGAACACATTGCGTGGCGTTTATAAAAATATGTGGTAACTCCATTCGAATTGCAAATGGGTTTTCCTGAAATGTTAACTAATACTTCAAGAGTTAAGAACAATAAAAATATAGACTTTCACTGGTTAAGAAACAGTTTAAAATATTTTATAAATGTAGTACGTATTTTTAAATAATTCTTTTCATATTTTACATACTATATGTACCTCAATTTATTCTATAATTTGCCCAGCTCCACTTTTAATCATTGTCTAGCCTTTGTCTGCCACATTTCCCCTATTTTTTTATTAGCTCAACCCTTTATTTCATTACACTCTGATATTTAGTGGAAAAACCCACACGCCAGCAAAATTTTTAAGCTCTTGTTTGTTGGCCAAATTTTCCAAAACATTTCATTTCGCGGATGGAAAGTTTTTAACCCCCGTCAAGCTGCTTATGTTGTTTGCATTTTGTTAAACAAAAAATTAAATAACACCCCTCCAGGGGCGTTAAGTGCTATTATTTGTTATTTGGTTGGTAAATGCAACAAATGCAACAATGCCCCGCAGAACCACAATGGCGACGCGTCGACAAAAGCAGCAACAAATTGCAATATGTGATAGGAGAGAGAGAGAGAGAGAGCGAGAGAGAAAGGGGAGCACACAGGACACACAGGACACAGGGACCTGCATCCAGGCGTGGCATCATAATTAATTCAAATTTAAATTTCCTTTTGGCGCATTGCACGCGCCATTTTACACCGCCAGAAATGGGGGAAGCCGGAGAGGGTGTAGAAATAGCGGGGTTTTGCGGGCTAGTGTTGGCGCGTGGGCGGCACCTGCCACGCCCATATGTGTGTGTGCAGCCCCGATGAGGGTTCCAGCATAATAAACTGTTTAAATATTTAGTCGAAACGAGTTTTTAATACTCGTTGGCGCTTTTAGCAGCTGCCACCGGCGGTCAGGGGTTAAAGGTTGCCGGGTCAACAAAAAATAAAGTAAGAATAGGAAGCGAGAATGGAGAGCTGAAAAAGGAGCACAGCTTCCGCCATGTGGCAGCTTTTCAGAGACCCGAAGTCCCGTATAATTACAGATTGCCGCAAAAACAAAAAAAAAAAAATAAATAAAGATTCCAAGAAAACAGGTCAAGGAAGAGCACACAGGATGGTGGGTTCAGACCACTTATTAATTTATAATTACTAAAAAATAAGGTTTGCCCCTTTTTTTTAGGGTTTGTTTCCTTTTTATTCTCATGGAGACAAAGGCGGAGTAGTTCGAAAGCAATGCTTTTTAATTATTTATTTAAAAGAAAAATGTTTTTAAAAAGTGGTTAATAATAAAAACTATAGTCATGTGTGTATTTCTTAAAAAAATATGATTATGGTAAATATAAATAATAAAATAAATAATATTTAGCTGAAAACCCAGTCCCAAAGCGCTCTCCTTTATTCTCTATTGCTTGTACATTGCATGCATGCATTTGAAAATTTTAAATCAAGCGGATATTTCTATCTCCTTTTTAATCGGCCTCAAAAGCAGTCTTTTCTAAAATGTTTAATGAAACAGAATCCGCAATAAATTCGAATTTCAAAAACCACAACTAATATACCTCAGACTATTCATAGTTTTATTAATTTAGACCCTGAAAACGCCGCCTAAATGATATTCAAAGAGAATAAAGTACTTTCTCTCCCTCTCTCTGTTAACCATTAAATTAACATTTCTCCTAATATCCTTCCTGTGCCCTCAAAAACCATCAAATAATATTCAGCAGAAACTAATTTGCTGTTCATGAACCTAGAGAGCAAAGCCCCTCCTCCATTTCATATCTCTGCCATTTTTGGTGTGCACTTTCCAATTGCCGGAGCAGAAAACACCGAAAACCTAAAAACCAACCAACCAACCAACAACAAGAAAATTGTGAAAAGCAAGAAAATTCACACTGGCTGGAAAATACAACACTTATTTCCTTGCGCAATTAATGCAGAGTGTGTGTGTGTGTATGGAGCGGGGGCTTTATTAGCAGGGGGAACGGACAGACGGACGGACGGGACTGCCTGTCATTTGGCTGAGTGCCGTGGCATGCGGCGCGATGCGATCTCCTCGAGCGGCGGAGGTGCGAAATGTGGCACGCATCGCATATCGTGGCCCCGAAAACCTGTCTAATGCATTTTTCGTTTGCTTATTTATGACCTGCGTAGACGACGAACAGCTGCCTGGGGCCACAGTTTCGCCAATAAATTTGCAAATTGCATTTGCATCTTACAGAAAGAAATAATAAAAAAAAAAACAAGGAGCCCTCGAGCTGAAGAGCTCACTAATTTCTCTATCAACAGGAATGGTAAACCTTGGGATGTATAGCTATATCAATATTTTATGGCATTCCTAGATAAAGTTTTTGATAATATCAAATTTAAGATCAGTAACTCAAAACGATATCTCTAAACCTATATTATCTTTCGGTAATCTAACTAGAAATGCCAATTAAATAGTACTTTTTCTCTGTTAATAAACTGAAAGCTTAAATAAGATAATAAACATATTTATTATTATAAAATTTCAACGTTTCTCACAAACAAATTCACTTAAAGTTCTTGGTTACATTATTCTTATACTTTTCCATGTAATAAAAATTAGCCAGAGACATTCACAAGCCTTAATTTAAGAAAAAATTGAGTTTAACATGATAATTACATAAAGAATGCATTTAAGTTCACATTTAATATCAAGAATGAATTTAAAATGAAAATTATATCAAAAATTCATAAAAACAAAAAACACTGAATTTCATAAAGGAATAATAAAAACTTAAGGTAGGTCAGGCTTCACTCGCAACTGCATCTCCAATGATTTTCCCCCAGCAGCAGCGCCCCAAGGATTGCCCCAAACAACCGCCAATCATTCAAGTCCGTCAGTCAGCGTTCCATCAGGATGCCTCCTCCTCTTCTGCTTCGGGTCGTCGTCGCCGGGTGATTTTAGCTAAAAATGGTCTTGGTTTTGTGCAAAATGCATTTCGCCCCGGCAAATGACGCGTGCCTCTTGTCTGACAGCCATTGTAGTTGCTGGTTTTTAGTGGAGCTTCGCTGGCAAGGACCCTCGACTCCTCCACCAGTGGCATTCAAACTGACAGCCGGCAAAACCCTAATTGAAATGGAGCTGAAGAATGAGTTTGCCAGTCAGCCAGAGGCACGCGTAATTAGAAAATGAGCAGGGAAATATTTGCGGCAGGAAAAATGAATTTTTTGAAGGAGGCTACAGAGAGAGAGAGAGAGAGGAAAAGCTGTGATGTGTGTAATGTTCGTGGCCTTAATATTGCCTCACCTAATAGATTAATGTGTGAGTTAGTTAGTTCATTTTGACCGAATCCTTGATGATTTGTATATCAGAGTCATTGTCCCTGACTACCCCTTCGAAGATCTCCCACTCCAGGTCCCCATCGTCACCCTCTTTCTCTGTTGGGAAGCACTTAATCAATTGGCGACCGCCCTTTAGCAAGGTAAAGGCACTGGGATATTCTATAATGACAATTGTCCCCAAATACAAGGCGATGTCCACGATGCGCTGCAGGTAGCGAACACAATACCATTTCTAGGGTTGAAAAATTATAGAATTTGAGAGCTTAAATACAAATCAGTTGAGAAATCTTACAGGACTCGAGGGCTTCTTGCCATAGACATCGTTCATAAAGCTGGCAGTGACATACTGCATGGTAACAAATTCAGAAAGCTAAAGATATAATGGGATATAATAGAAATATCTCTTAAATTTATGGAAATATTTGCCAGGTATTAAAGTTAAACTATGCTTTCATTGCAGAAAATACAACTAACTAGTACATTTTCAAGGAAATTCCTTTACTCACCGTTTCCATGTGACTTATCACTAACACCGATTGATTGGCATTCGTGGCCAAGGCCAACTGGAAGGACACCATGAGTATATCCTTGATATTGTGATTGGTATAGTTCCAGAAGATATTGTCACGATCGTCAGCAGCACGAATACAAGAACGCACTTTAGTCAAATCAAAATCATCAACGCTCTGGTGGTAAAATATTTATAAAGTATTCAAAAATATATGAAAATTCCCTGCATATTTCCAGATAATACTCACCAGAGGCCCGTCTCCCGACTTTAGGCTGGGAACCAAAAACCAAACGGTGTACTCGTTGGCTGTTATGTACTCAAACATCTGGCGAACCTCATCTAACACGTTCAGCACGAATTTGCGCTCGGAGAGACGCACCACCTCGTTCACCTGCATGCACTTGTTGGCCAGGCGGCAGAGCACATCCTGCGGTTCCATGGTCTGGCGATCGAAGAGCTTGATGAAGGCCTCAAAGGGGCTATCGGGGTCCCTGCAAAATGAGGAAAGTATTATAAATTAGAGAAAGAGTGTATCTTATAATACTCACTTAATGCGGCTGTAGGGTTCCCTCTCGCACTTGATGGCCTGCAGCCAGTTGCCGGCGCACTTCTCGTGGATAACCCTTAGGTAGTCATACGAATGCTGTGAGCGCACAAAGTACTCCTTGTGGAAGCGCTTGATGGACATTTGATTGATCTCGCCGCCATTAATCTGAACGAAGACGCTATTCATAAAGTTTGAGATGTCGAAGCGACGCGTAACGATCACAATGTTATCTGTGGATGTGGAGGAAACCCCACCACGGCTGCAGCGCTTTGCTTCCGCTGCTTTCTTGGCCTTGCGCTCCTCTCGTCGCTTTTGACGCTCCAAGGCCTGCTTGGAGGTGCAGGGTTCCATGTCTAGATCGCTTTCTGGATCATCTTCTATGTGTTGTGGCTCCGGTGGCTGTGGAGGAGCCTCACCTGGGATCGATGCTTGCTTCTCGAAGATCATTGAAACCATTCCCCTGCCTAAAACCAGACTCGGAAGCTGGCTCAAGCTGTCCTCATCTGGATAGGTGAGGGTGGCCAGGAGTAGAATAGCCTGGGCCACTGGGGTCACAGCTGGTGCATCCTGGGACAAACCCTTGACCTCTTCATAAACAATAACATGGACATTGTCCGTTTGCGAGAAATTGACTTTTACGTGCTCGCAGCCCAAGCAATTCTTGATCGTCACCTTTGGGATCCATTTTTGTTATTAATAAACTTAAGAAACTTAATTTAGTACTCACGGATCGTATACGGATGGTGTTGGGCGTTTCCTCGGACATTTTTTAGTTTGAATTTCTTATTTATTGCTTATTTTACAAGAAAAACTTATTTCAACAGAAAAGTGCAACGCAAAAGCATCCTTTGGCGATACCGATATTCAAATACAATCGAGGATCGCTATCGTTACAGTGTTGGTAAGCGTTTTGCAGTAGAAACGTGACAAAAGGCGTTAGTTTTAAAAAACCAAATGAGTCTGAAGTACAATAAGATTGACAGATAAAAGAAAAGTATACCCATTTCAGTTTATGTTGAATACAAAAGAACTTTAAATCATCTCTATAGTCTTGGTAAACTTGACCTGTTTTTTACTTATTAAAATAGATTTTAATTTATGGTTTAGTTTAAATTTCATGGCCATCCAGGTGAACTCTATCCACTAATTTGATGGGACTTTAGTGACTTGGGGAATTACTAAAGTGACTTTGTATTTAGTCTATGGCTAACTCCCTTTTTTTCTATTTTGACCTTCGCCTAACGTAAATTTATGAATCTGCAGAGGAATCAACATTATTATGAGCCAGGGGAAGTGAGCCATTAAATTGGCTTGGCCAGCCAGGTCCAAGCACACAGACTAGGTGCATAAAATTAGGATTAACGGCTTTCTAAGTGCCATCAAATCCTGTCGTATACTCCCGCATCCTCCCCCAATTCCCCATAGCAGTCACAGAGCAACAATTAGTCCTCAAACTCACCATAAAGTGCTAGCTAACTTAAAAAAAAGCTTAAGCAAACCCAAAAAATTGTGATTTTCTTTTAATTTTTATGGCAGCGATTTTACGACTCGAAAAAAGGGAAAACATTTCCTTATCATCATTTATATTTTGCAGGACTTCTTTTTCTCGCTTTTTATTCTGCCAATTTTATGCTTTCCTGGATTTTTAATGATGATTGCCTTTTGTTATTGTTTTTTCTTACTTCTTCCAGGGATTTATGACCTTTGAGGACCACACGTCACGCATTTAATTGCGATTTAATAACTCCTAAATAAAAGCCAAACTTTTGTATAAATTCGTAATGATGATTATGATTTTTTTGGAATTTTTTAATGCATTTATAATGCATTTAAATTTAAGGCCAACTATTTGGATATGTGTGGTCGCTAAAGGCTAAAGAAAAAGGGGGGGGAGAATACTCTGGCAGCTCGTAAAGCCAGCGAAATTATGGCAATTTAACGGACGACTGCGATCCAACCCGAATGGCCATGCAATTAGAAGATGCCTTGGGCCCCGTAATTCCCGACTTTGGCCGAAGAAGTTCCTCCTTCAGTCACAGTAGTCGTTGGGGCTTTATCGTTCGCATAAATTTTGCGCAGATAAAAGCGCGAAAAAAGCGCCTGCTTACGTCGCTACGTAGCCCCATGTCCACACATACAACATTCTTGGGAAATGCGAGGAAGACAGAGAGGGAGGGGATTTCCCCGCATTGCAATGTCCAGAAATTATAGCAATTTGCTTGTCAAATTGTTGCCGACTTGGGCAATAAATCGTTGGCTTTATGGGGCCGCGAACTGAGTCGTCGTCGTCGTCGGCGAGGTGATCGCGATAGAGTTGTTTTAGGAATAAATTCGCCAAAAAGCCCGGCTGGCGATCCTCGCGTGGCTCTATTTAGTGGTTCGTAAACTTGTAAAATGTGCAATTTTGTCGGCTGGCTTTTACTTAACTCGATCGCTTTTTTGTTGCCCGATTTCGCTAATTTAATGGTGCTTTGCCATCAGGTCCCTGGTCAATTGAATAGTTGAGAGCACAGCGTTGAGTCTTGGGGGCTCCAGATTGATTGGGGGAGCGATTGAAATATTGTTATAGCAACTTACGTGGGCTGTGGGTGGTAATTTGTAATGGTTATGGGTGAAATGATGACGGGTAGTTAGCCTAGACGGGGCGTAGAAGTTATTTTAAAGGAATGCGCTGGGCAATGTTGTGAAAAAAAATGGAGGAACGGCGTTTTAAACTTGAGTTATCGATCGTTTTCTAGTTAAAACTGACCTTTTATCGATAGACATTTCCTTTGCGCGATAGCTGATCCTTATTAAACACTAGAAAATATCGTTAGCTCGAAATACTTATTAAGATAGTTATTAAACTTTAAGCAATTTTTTAAGTAACCTTAAACTATAACTAGATTTGCAAAAACCAATTACTTCATTATTTTTTGTGTCTAGCTGATATGCAAAAGTTACTTTTAATTTTAGTTTTCCAAGTTTCCCAAGCTGCTTTTTCAAAAATATTTATCCAAAAATGTAGCCATTAGGATTCAGCATCCAAACCAACTAATGTGGATTCTCTACAACCCCCTTCATTCCCAACCCAGTGGCATTCTATTCCCAATCCAAATTCTGGCCATGCTTCGCATCTGCAATTACGAACATTTTTATTGTCTCGCCGCTTGGGCCAGCGCTTGCACCTGCTGCTCTAGGTAGCTACTATTTTCGAATTTTTACAGGGTATTCCAACTCGTTTTAAGTTAGTAAAGAATAATATAAGCTTTTTTAAATGTTTTTTAATGTTGTATTGCAGTTTTGTATTTAATATAAAACTGCACGATACGATAGTAATCGATGGCTTGCGCAATCGATTAAGTGCGATCTCTATTTCTGTGAAAGTGGCCGTGTCCGATCGTCAAGGAGTTGCAAATTTCTCCCTTAAATCATTAAAAAACATTAAGAATCAAGTAGAAAAGTGTATAAAGTGGTGTGCATAAAGTGACAAGTGTGTTAATTAATTAATTTAAATAATAAACTTGCTGGAAAACCAAGAAAATCTAATGAAAATGAAAATTGTAAAAGATTCAGCCGCAAGAGATACATACACAATTTTTTCCGTGAATAAAAAATTCTTATTGGTGAGTGCGCTTTGATTTTCTATAATAAATTGATTTGTATATGTTTTTGGATATTACTAATTGATATTAAATGAAGTGCAGGGCATTATATAGTCCAATTCCTTACGATTTTCCAGTAGCTTTGAGTTGCCGAATCTCTCTCACGGTAATTCGAAATGTTTACGGTACATTTAATTTCATTTGGATTATTACAATATGCTTTAGGAGGCAACAATTTCGAGCTCGAGCTCCATCTGCTGCTCCCCTGGTCCCTGCTCCCTGATCCTACAGCTCCTCTTCACTCCTCTCCATGCTCCATTTGCCAGGCAGCGGCGGCGGCGGCCGAGAACAATGAGCCATGAAGCAGGAGAGGGGAGAGAGGGAGGGGAACTGGGAAGCTGGCTGGAAAGAGGAAAGAAAATCCCACCTTGAATTTTCGGCAGGTGTATGTACGAACGAGTACCGGGACATATTTCATTGTTGTTGCCAAAGTGTAATTGCGAATTCCAGACAAATGTGAAATTTGAATTTACAAGTTTAACTTTTCTTGTGAAATCATTTGTTGTTTGCCTTGCTTCTGGGTGGAGAGACTCCTTGTCCTGCTCCTGCCTCTGCTGCTGCTTTGCTCCTGTTTTGTGTGTGTGTTTGCTACTCAAGTGTGCAGTTGGCAATTCTCGACTTAGTTCATTTGTTCCATTTCAACGCTTGCCAGGCAGCCAGGAGCAGAGGGAGTCTTCAGGGAAGGACCTCTCTTTTTGGATTCTACAGGGCCTCCCCGCATAAACAAATGTACTCATGTCGCGCTACTGCTGCTCCTTTCTCTAGTCTCTCTCTCTATTCTCAATTCTCCACCTCGCTTGGCCCCTTCTTTTTTCCCCCGTACATCTCTCTTTCCCTTCGATTGTTGTGCCATTTCCGTTTGCCATATTTCCGGCTTGTGATATCCTAGAACTGCTAGGATTTAGAGGGTATATTTGTTACAAAATCATATGTTTAATTTTTAAAATCTACACTTTTTTATTTAATTTTTCAATGATTTTGGGGAAATATATTTAAATTATAAATTTCCCAACTTTTGATATACAGCATTACAATCGCAACAATTTCCTGACCTCCACAGGTAAGTAATTTTTATTTTTCTTCTTATTTTTTATATATTTTAAAGAATTATGTTTTACAAACTACCAAAAAACCACTCTTTTTATATAATTTAAATATGAATAAGCCTTTAAGGCACTAAATAAAACCTACAATTGTTATACATATTTCCAAACCACTTTTAAGATTGAAATCTCTTCTCAAAGCTTTATAATCTCTGATCATTCTTGTTCTTAAATAAAAAGGCTTATCAAGTTCTTAAGAACATTTTTAATTTCTTTAAAATGTTAATTATTTATTTAAAATTATTATTTTAATAAGTACTCTCAAGTCGAATGACTTTATCTTGAAGGGTTGCCATTTTTGCATATGGTCTAAGCTTGGTTCCTTCTGTTTTGCTTCTTGAAGAAGAACATATGGCATGTGTTGCGACAAAAGCTGGCTTAGGCTAGAATCCTGCTACGGCTCCGGATCTTGAGTCCCGGAATGCGGCACCTCTCTCAACCTGCCACAAAACTGAGTCGCGTCGCATCGCGAGGCGAGGCTAGGATATGCGAAATTCGTTGGGATTCGACGATGGTGCGCTGCTCTTTCCCGTTTTGCCATTCTTGTTTGGCTTTTGTGCACTTGCCTGGGTCTTTGTTGGCTCTATTTTCGTTTTTTTTTTTTTGGGGAAAGGATGAAGGCCAGGCCAGGCTTTTGTGCCCGAGCGTTGTGCCGAAAAAGTTGCATTTCACGTCTTGTTGGATTCGGACTCGGAGTTGGTTCTCCTTGCTGCAATTCTCCTCATATTTTGTTTCCCCACCAAAAGTGGTGCGTTCCGGTTTGCCGCATAAAACACACTGCCACGCCCACAATCCTTTTGAAGGCGACTCCCTCCATACACACACGAACACACTCACACTCACACAAATACAATTAGAGACTTGGTTTGTTGGTTCAACTTGTTTGCTTACATTCAACTTTATTTCACTTCTGCTGCGATGGTTTCTTTCAGCCAGCCAGCCACTAAACACACACACTATCCTTCAACCCTTTCCCCGAGTAAAGTTTTTGGCCAACTTGGGTGCTTGGCTCCTCCTCGTCCTTGTCGGCATTGTGTTCTCCATGGTTGTCGGAAGCGCCTTAACTTAATTCTGACACTGGATTTCTATGCATTCTCGAACGAACCAACGACCGAGAGAAAGAGTGAGCGTTGGCATTCTCTGTTTGCTTAAATGTTGTATAATTCACTGATTTCTCTGTGGTTTTGTTGCCATTGTTGGATTTTTGTTGATGCTTCTCTCACTGCTCCACTGCTCCACCTTCTCGGCATGTGGGAGTTTTGTGTGTTTGTGATTACATTACGTATACGTACGTATACGCAATATGCGAAAGCAATTGTTCATTTTTTGGAGCGAGAAACTGCTGTGCAGTGGTTGAGTCCTCAAGAAATAGAGTAATTGGAGAGATTACAAAATGAAAAGGAGTTAAGAATAGTTAACTTTATTAATAACACAAGAGTCAAGTGGAAAATATCACAAAGAATGAGAAAAAAGGGTTCCTGGAGGGTGGAAAAATGTATTATTTTTAGTCAGTAAACTTTTTCTGTAGCTGGAAAATATATAATTTTTATATCCAGAAATAATAAATTATGTTTACGCATAACTATCCTTAAATATCACAACAATAGAAGAAAAATGTATTTTCTTTTTCCCAAAAACATAGTTCACTTCATAATTCCCCAGAAATAAAAACGGCAATATTTCTTACATTAGGCTTTTCTGTTCCTTGACCCAAATTATTTTCTGAGCGACCCCAAAAACACACTTCTTAAACCCAATTTTTACTCCCAGTAAATTGCAATAAAATAACCAAAAATACATAAAGCCAAACCAATGGCAATCCCAATTCGAGTTCAAGCCTGCTGGCATCACCCATTCCATTCCATCCTCAGTTTCGTTTTCCTCTCAATGGAAAACGTAAGGAAACAACTGAACATGGACTGAACATTGTAAATTGTTGTCCGAAAATTTATTGGCAGCACTTATCAGATTCACTCATAAATCTGCAAAAAGCCCGTCTCCAAAGCCGAGCGGCTGCCTCTCTCTTTTCCACTCTTTTCGATGCGTGGGCGGAGAGCATCTGTGTGAGAGCACTGAGAGAAAATGGGGAAACTTGGTTAAGTTTTTGAATTTTAAAAATATTTGTAAAATACTTTGAAGGAAAAAGAATTTTTTAAGAAGAAAAATTCACTGAATACACTACCAGGCAGGTCGATTTAGTTTAAATACTTTCTGTTCTGGATTTTAAAGGATTTTTAAAGTAATTTCTTATAAAAATAGAATTTTCTAATTCATTACCAAAAGAATGAATTTACGTTTGTTTCCTTTGGTATCTCTTTGTACATTTTTCGAATATAAACTCCCATAAAGCACTTAAAAAAATATTAAATAAAATATAAATTTTATGTCCTTTATTTTATCTCTAAAATAAATTTTAAAAAAATTTATCTCAGTGCTTTTGTGCGAGGGCGAGTACAGCTGGTGGGTGGCATGTGCGAGGGACATTTATTTGCATGCCTCGTCCGATTTTTGGCCCCTCTCTCACTTTGTCCTGGTTTTTGGGGGTGCTCCACTTTGGACGCACAATCCACAAATTAACATGACATTTTTACAAGCCCAAACATGTGTACACATGGGCCCGAAAGTGAACCGAACCACTCGAAATTAATAGCCAGCAAAGCACAGCATCAGCATTGGCCGCTCATTGGATGTGACTGGACAGCCGACATTCGGGGCGGACATTTATGGACACATGGCCGAAAAAGTCAAACAGAGAGACAGAGAGTGGGATGGGTGGCGGATCGAACAGGTTGCCATTTTATGCATCCATAAATTTAATTACTCAAAAGCTTCCCCAAAAATGTGGAAAACAAAAAGCCATTAGCTCAGGTGGAAAATATACAGCAGTCGATGTCGACCTATGGCATCCCTTTGCCATTTTCATTTGGCTATAAACTCGGCTCAAAGTGACTTTCTCTTTTGGAAATATTTTGAGGAATTTTGTAGGTAAAATAATAAGCTTTAAATATTATTTATACTTAGGAATTCTTCTTCTTATAAGTGGTTTGCGATTTTTTAGATGCTTAAATACTTGAATTAATTATGGAAATTATATGCTCTATAACTATCTCTTGTATCCTCTTAAAACTTTGATTATCTGTGTGCATACGATGTGCATACTCAGTCAAGTTGAAGGTTTTTCATTGAAAAAATAGAACGAGACCTCAAACACGGCAGGAGGCAGGAGACAGAATCATGACAAAACATTTGGCCAACGAGTTTTTCATTTTCTTTGTGTCTTTTTTTGCGTTCCACTTGAATAAGAATGTGAATGAGAATGAGAATGATGAGAGAACGTTGACGATGATGAAGTTATCGGGCAAAAACGAGCCAAAAGTTGGCACAGTTTCAGAAAAGTTGTCCCACATAGAGGACTCCACACACAACACCGTATTCAGGGATCACGGGGAACTGGTACTGGGGGTTGGTCCAGACTAACAACAATCAGTGAAGCAGACTGCAAATTCTAAAACAAGGCGCTCAAACTTTACTCACTGAGCTGCAGACATTTTCGTCGCAATTTAGCTCTCATCCTCCTCCTTGGAACTGTTTCTCTCTCTCGGTGTGTCAATAGCTCAGGAATGAACACACGGAACACAGGAGGACCACAGGAACCAGTAGTGCCAGTTCTAAAAACACCAAAAGTACCACCAGAAATAACAACATCAGAATGAAGAACATTTGACAAATGCAACAAACAACAACGACAAGTTAAAATTCATGTTCATTTCAGCCACAAGTTTGTGCTTTGCTGGGGTTAAAACACAACATTTGCTCGACGTCAAACCGACTAACACGGAATGTACATAAATGGTAATTGACAGGCCAACAAAGCTTAAGTATTTTGAAAAAGGTTTCAAGTGTTGTGATTTCCACATTGCTAAAAGTAAGAATAAATGTTTGGATTTAAGTTGAAAGACGAAGGGAGTTTTTAAACAATCTTCTTAATGCTGTGACTTCATAAAACAAAGTATGTCTTAATAATTATTTATAAACACACTCAAAATAGAACTAATTAATTTTTAAAATAGTAGCTAAGCCCAATTTATTGCCTTTTATAAACACAAACAATGTTGTTAAATAATATAGTAAGTGCAAGCAATTGCCGAGAATTTCAATTATTCAAATTGCGGTCTAGAAAACAAAAGAACACACGGCTTGTTGGCAGCCTTCTCAGGCAACTCACCAATTCCTTTCAAGACAAAACATTTGCGTTATGTAAAAGTGGCCAGAATATTTTGCTATGCTGATATCTGCAGATGGAAAGTGTTTCTGGCACCTCACCTGGCTGACTGACTGACTGACTGACTGACTGACTGACTTCCGTTCCGTTTTCTAGACAATAATATGACGCATGTATGTTTGGGCCAACATGCAGTTTGCTGCAGCGCCCCGAAAAACAATAATAAAATGGCTATAATAAATTTCTGTTCTGCAAAATATTTCTGGAACATTTTTGGGGATGGATTGTACAAGTTGTATGCCAGTCCAGTCCAGTCTTTCAAGCGGAAATTGCACATTTTGCAGAAAAACGCTTTCCCAAAAGGGGATGAGATGTGTGTGGAGTATAAAAGGAATTAGGAATGCAATTTGAGGTTATGTTAGCAATGTGCAACCGGGAATGACTGTACCAACCCAGCAACACTTCAAGAAAAGAAGAAGAATTAAGATTAAAGTGCATTCTTTAATATATACTTCGATTTTGAGTTAAAAGAACTAATTGTGCAGGTTATAATTTATTTATTTTTTAGTATTATATCCTTTAAATTAATTAATTAAATTTTTTATAGTGCATAGCTCCACCAGCTAGCTCATGCTGACCACATCTGTATGCGCATTTGTTTAGATGAGAGCGACTTTGTATGTGTTTGTGTGTGTCAGTTAGACAAACAGACAGTTGGACTGACACTTGGACAGATGTTGGGATACGTACAGAGTCTGGAAGTTGGGCTCCAGCTACGGCCTGACAGCTGGACCCCAGGAAAACCCACCATTTCAGCCGAAACCCCCCTCCGGAAAACCCTTTTGCCCAAATATTAATAGACGAAATTTGAGTATTGCTTCCGTCATGAATAAAATTTCTGCATCCCCCAAAGGGAGCCAAGGAGGTTGGTAGCTGTTGCATTGCACATCGAGGACGATGTAAGGCTCCACCCCGAAAAACTTTTGACAATCCCTCCCCGGGCTCCATTGCGGAAAACTTCTCATCCAGAGTTTTTCGGGGGCCACTCGCATTGTCCTTCCCAGAGCAAAGCGAGTAGAGTGCGAGTCGTCGTCCGAAAAACTTTTCAAATTGTCCATTCAACGTCCATTCAGCTGTCCGTTTCTGTGGCTTCTCGTACTCCCCATTCTCGTTTACGTTGTCGTTTTTTACTTTACTTTTCTTTTAATTTTAATGATGCCCTCGGAAAAATGTAAAACGCTTGCGAGAAACAATTTCTGGTATGTGCATTCTATGGTCGCATTGGGAATTCTTTGGTCTTTCTTTGGGAGGAGATGATTGCCCTGCTAGGAATTGGTATGCCTAGGGATTTTGTGGGTTTATTGTGAGGAGAAATCCTGGCAGGAAAAAAATTGAGAGGTAATTTTCTTGTCAATAATAATATTAATCATAGCTCGTAAATAGACTTTCTTTAAATTTAAAATCCGTTTATCGATTCTGCAATTAAAAAATTGATTTAAAAAAGGGTTTTACGAATTTTCTGCAATGTACAAGCAATGGTGTAAGAGAAACTTACTTTTTTGCTGCTGTTTTCTCACACTTCCTTAGATTTCAAATAAATTCTGAAATACAAATCCTGCTACAACTTCAAATACTTTCCCATTTTTGTCACCCTTTCATTTTATTTCTTCACAAAAATCACCCGCAAGAACTGCAATTCAATCGATATAAAATATATTTGATTTAATCAATCAGAAAAGCAACTTTCGATTGAGCCACAAATCCTTACACCTAATCACCCAAGCAAATAAAGTCAAAAAGGCTAAAAAAAATTGTAAGAAACGCAGCGAAACGAATTGTAGAAAAGGAAAAACCGCAAAACGAAATGCGGTAACAGGCAAAACTTTGCTGAATCAACTACTAAAAGATTTATGGTATCAAAATAGTGCCACATAAAATATTCACACCTTGGCCCCGGCTGCCAGAATCTAACGACTTTGTAGGGAACGCAAAGGGAGGGGGATAACCCAACCGTCCAACCAACCAACTGATGCCTTTGGACCGATAAAGCCATTGTTTATACTCCGCACACACAGCGTTGGACCGACTGGATTGCATTTTGGCCATAAGTTGGCAACATTTTTTATGCGTTCATCATGCGGTCAGCATAAATTTTTCATCGCCGCTTTTCCTGCGTTCAATTTTCTTTTCGTTCCCCACACACAACATGTTGCCAATTTTGATGTCTGATGGCCATAAATCAAAGCGTTTAAGAAAAAACCGAATTAAGTTGGCCAAAAACAAATAGGCCAAATTTATATTCCACATCTAAATGACTTTCGTGTTAGTTGTGTGTCTGTTTGTGTCTGTTAAGGGTATTTGCTTGCGTAGGGGAAGAATATTTGAAACAAAACATCATTTAAAATCAATCAATTAACGCGGACATTTGCCCTGATCCTGGAGGATCCATCATCGCCAATGGGGGACCTTGCTTGACGATTTTCCTGCAAAGTAGGAATAAGTTTTTATTTAAAGATTCCATTTATGATCTTTAAAGCTATTAAAACTCACCACAATTGAATGAATTATTATTCACCTTGCTGAACTTTGTTGGCTCGATCATAGATGGCGAGCTGTGGATTAAGAATTGCTGGTGAGGCTTACATTTAGGAAACTCCGTAACCCGCCAAGATCTACTCACTTCAGTCCATTGCGCACATCTCGCACATAGTGAAGGCCAGCGGGTTGCATGTCATAGGCAGACTTCATCCTCAGTCCTTGCTGCTGCTGGTGCTGCTGGGCATGATTATGATGCTGCTGCTGCAGCTGCTGATGCTGCTGCTGCTGAGGCTGGCTGTAGAGCAACTGCTGCGGCTGCTGTTGCTGTTGCTGCTGCTGCTGCTGCTGTAGCATGGGCTGGCTGTAATGCCACATGCCACCGACGCCGCTGTTGGCTTGGTTTGTATTCCAACCGCTGCTGGGCGACGACGGAACGCCGCCGCCGCCGCCGCCTGTAACGCGACCTTGGCTTATCTGCGTATTGGAATCCGAACGGACGTATTGCTGCATGGGCTGCATCTGCCCCATAGGCTGCATTTGTCCCATTGCAGACATGGGCTGCAGATCAGGCAAAACGGCATTGATCCCGGGCGCATCAATAGTTCCCATGGCATTGCCCATGGGCATCATGGTCATGCTGTTAAGCGGCGTCATTGCTCCAATTGGCAGCTGTGTGGACATTGTGGACATGGGTGTCATGCCGGCATTACCTCCGCCGGGCATCATGTTCAGCGGCATGCTCTGCATTGGATAGGATGACATTGGTGGCATGGCCGTCGGCATCTGCATTTGCAGATTCATCGGTGGATTCAGCGGCTGCACAGACATGGGCTGACCCTGACCCAGCCCCGGATTCATGTTCATCGGGTACTGGGGAGCGTTCTTGTTCTGGGGTATAAAAAGGGGTTAATATTTCTCACTAGAAGTTGCCTTCTTGAATATTTTTTACCTTTGAATCGGCATACATGCCGTAATCAGCTTCGTAGGGCACCGAGAAAAAATTCATCTGTTACGGAAATCTCTTGTAAGACCGAAAGGTAGAAATACAGATAAAGTTTCGAGCACAGAAATTTTTTACTACCAATTTTTATTCACGAAAATTTAAAATTTTTTTTATTTTTTTGTTTTTTTTTTTTTTGTTTTTAGGAGAGCTCTGTAAGTTACGAGAAACAAAATACGAATGAAAAATATCAAGAGGCAAGTTCCCAAA
This sequence comes from Drosophila truncata, assembly GCA_008042515.1. Lineage (NCBI taxonomy): Eukaryota > Metazoa > Arthropoda > Insecta > Diptera > Drosophilidae > Drosophila > Drosophila truncata. The sequence continues at coordinate 24,522 of VNJQ01001323.1, read as the reverse complement.
GTTTACAGTGGAGTGACATTTCGGGGCCAGGCTTACTTGGATCTTGAAATTTTTGGGTTTTTGGTAGACAAAACTCTTAAATTCGTCTGAGATTCTCAGAGTAAAAGGAAAAATCTCTTAAAAATGAAAAAATTAAAGTTTATTCGGTGGTTAATTTATTACGGAAAGGAATCTCTTCTTTCTTTCTTTATTTCCTTTCTCTAAAATTTTATTCTTGAGAATAGGGTTTATTTTAGCAGCTAAAACTAGTTGCTTTGCTATCCCCTGGGCATATCGTGATCATCCAGCTATGTGGCCACCACGCCCTCAGCTTAAGCCACCAAGGATGTGTCCAGGACAATTAATTTTCTCCCCGGCTTGTCAGCTTATTGTTTATCTACATAAATACGAGAGAGAGAGGGGACACAACGACTAAGAGAAACGGCTGCCCGTGAGCTGGCGTGTCATTTATTCTGTCTGCTGCCTGCTCTGCTCCTTCCTTGCCTTGCCATGACTTTCGATATCCTTCTGGCCAGGCCTTTGCTGGTGGTGGTGCAGTTGCCACACCATTTATGCCATTAAGTCATTAGCTTTGTTTAACAAATAACAAACTGTCAATGAGTTGATTAACGATGTTTTTCGCATGAACTGCAATTAGCCAACGCCGTAGCCGTGGACGCCTGCCTGCTCGCTGCCCGCCATCCGAGTTGTTCCCAGTGACAAATGGGTGTGATTTCGCTCCCAGCGGTGTTCCATTTGGTTGGAACTGCACTGGATGGTCGGATGGATGGTCGGATAGATGGGCGGCGGGTGACAAGCACTCGTTATTGATGCGCCCCCAAGTTGCCGTCACTTGGCGGCAATAATTGTGTGTATTGTACTCACAAGTCAACGGCAATAGACATAGTCATGGAGAGTCACACTCATCCTGGGTGGCAGAGATGGCAAAACTGGGATATTTTATAGCCAAGTTATAGATATTTTATAGGTTATTAACTATAAATTACAGAGAGGTTGCTTTTATTATAAATTAATATTTATTTATACTTTAAATAATTACTAGAAGTACATTTTTTATTTACTTAATAATAAAAGCCGGCAATTACATCTCCTTGACAAGTGTCATGTCAGTTATTAGCATTGGCATCTCCTCCTCGGAAGCTACACGTCCTTAGCCTCCATTTACTATCCAATTTCTGCCTGTTCCTGCCGTCGACGTGACGCGCTTCATCACTCATTCACTCGTTGGCTCCCCAGTTACCCACTTAGTCAGTTCTCTCACTCCACTCTACTTGGCCACTCCAGCTCAACGCGGAGGACTGCTGGCGCCCCGGCTCATTGGGATCCCATGCACTTGTGTCTCCCTCTGCAGGAAGGGAATAACAGGGTCTTGAAAAGGGTTTCTTAATAAAGGTTTTAGGTGGTTTTAGGTATTATAACTCTTAAATTTTGATATTAAATTTAATAGTAAACATTTTTCCAGATTTTCTTGATAGTAAATCCTTTTAAAATAAAATATCATATTTCTAAATGTTCTAAAAACTCCCTAAACTCACCTGAATCCGCTCCTGTTGTGACAGTATTTACACTGTAATTATTATGCAAAATGCAATTGACTCCATTATTTACGATATTGTTAAAGTTCGTGAGCAGAGTGCTAAATGGGTTGAACTTTCAATATATTTGCATGGCTAATATTCTCTCTAAATATATGTATATTAATGTATACATTTCTATGTGTATTTTTGTAATCCGCCACACAGAATATATATAAATAGGTTTGTTTGCGTGTGGTCGCTAATTGCCTTTGCCAGAAAGTTAATTACGGCAAAATTTGAAATTTTCAAAATTGGACTTGTCAAAAACATTTTGACATTTCCTCTCAGACACCCCGGTCACCCGCCACTGGCAGGAAATTAGTTTTACAAACTTTTGCGTTTTGTGCATTTCGCACTGACTTCCAAAAACCAAAAAGTTGGCATTCATTGTTGGGGGGCTTCGACACAAAACTCTCATTATACGGCATAATAATGACGACTATTTAGCCCTCGAAAATATCAAACAACAAATACTATTATATATATTCAAATAAATGAGGAAATGCCAAATGGCAAAGGCCATTCATCATGATAGAGTGTCGAGTGTCCATTTGCATTACTTGCAAACATTTTGCCAATTGGCCAGGCCTAATTAAGTGCCATGGATGCGCGTGTTAATGAGCCCAGTGTCCCGTGTGTCGAGTGTTGCTAAAAAATTGCATTAAAATTGCAAACAAAAATAATTGTGAAATTAGCTGTAGAGGAAATGTCATCATTTTCAGTGAAATTTGATTTGATTTTTCGACGTGTGCGTCATGTGTTGAGTGGGGAAATTGAACTGTTTATGTTTTGTGGGTTTTGATGTTGATGAAAAGCAAATAGAATCATGGAATCATAGAATTAAAAGGCAGTAAATTGTGTAATGCTTAATTTACACAAGGATATTAGAGGGTTTAATACAAAGTCTTTGCTTTACCATTTTGTTCAACGGAATTTCCATTGTAAAAAAATGCAAGACAAGCTCCTTGGCTCATTATAGCGAAGCTAGTACAAGAAAATGCGATGCTCTGGTGCTCTGCTCTACTCTGCTCCTCCTCATTACTCATTAGACATGCACGACGGGGCCAAAAGTCTTTGATTTAACACCTAAAAGTGGAGCCAGGATCCAAGAGCTGGGTTCGGGTGAGAGCAACAAAGGCCTCATTAATTAGGAATGTTAAGATGATGAAAACTAATCTGCTAAAAGCACACTCTTCTGCATCCTTTTCGGGGGGGTGGGGATGAGTCATTTGTCTGTCAGGATCAACGGAAGCAAGCAGGATGCGGGGTTGGTGTGTGGCTTCGAAGGCGTCATTGTTTGGCACCGGTTCACATGCGCTTAATGCACTTGGAAGCCTCATGGCTTCACCTTCGACAATGTTGCTGGCAAAACACTGGCAACAAGGCAACAAACTAAACCGAGCACCCGAGGCACAAGGACCTAGGAGTCTGCGAAAGCAAAAGGATACAAGCGACCGTTGAGGACGTCAAGCTGAAATCTGTGCAAATCACAAAATTGGAAAAATCGAGGGGCTGAGGAGGAGTAGGAGCGAGCACGGCTGCAGAGGCAGCTAAATGCCAAGCGAAGTAGAAGCCGGAATCAGAATCGAGTCCTCCATTAGAGTTGGCCATAAAATAAGCAACTTGTATCGGTATCGGGTGCACCACCACCGCCACCGCCATTGGCCTCAAATCGGTTTTCTCAGTTTTGGCACCTAAAGAAAATGTGGGGTTTTGTATTGGGAAAAAAGTGTATTTGTAAAAAAATATAGATATCTTAAAGAATTATTAAGAAATGGATTTGTTTTTTACTAGAAATGTTTTAATTTTATTAATTTCATTTGAAAGTTTTCATTTGTAAAGAAAATCACATTTTTCAGGTTCTATTTTCATTACAAACTAAATATTTATGATATTATTCGGTATTTTATGGTATAAATTCGAAACGATTGTCATTATTTCTGTATTTGTGAAATATATATAGATATCTTAAAGAATTATTAAGAAATAGGATATATTTTATACTAGAAATATTTTAATATCATTTATTTCATTTGAAAATTTTTATTTGTAAAGAAAATCATATATTTCAAGTTCTATTTTTACTAAAAATTAAATATTTATGATATTATTCGGTATTTTATGGTATAAATTCGGAACGAGTAACAGTATTTCTATATTTGTGTTTGTATTTGTGAAATATATAAAGGTTTCTTGAAGGAAAAATTTGTATTTGTAAAGAAAATCAAATTTCTGCATATATTTTCTTTAAAAACTAAATATTTTTGATATTATTCGGTGTTTTATGGTATAAATTCGAAACTAGTGACATTATTTCTATATTTTTACTTGAAAATAACCCTTTCTTTTATATTTTTTCCTCCAGTGCACTCGTAAGCTCATGATGCCCCAATGCATGACGCTTGGCTGAGTGCAAATTCAATTAACTTGTTACAACACAAGCTCAGGATCAGCTTTGGCATCAGCATCTGCCCAGACGGGATTGGGATTTGTATCTACTGATGGCTGCTGCTGCTGCTGCTGCTGTTGAGCCTGTGCCCAGGATACTCAACTGTACTTTTACTGCAGTCGCCAGTCCATAGTCCACATCCCTGCGCTGAACTTTTGTTGATTCTATTTCGAATTTTAATTCCAATCAAATTGCTTCTTGCGGTGCGCGCTCAAACAAACATTTATTTGATTTTCGAGCATTTTTCCTCATTCAATTAATAAAAGATTCCTTCGAATCTCCTCCGATACACCGTTGGCAAACATGCATAACCAATTGACACATTTTGTATTGGCCCAGAAACACGACGACGACGACAAATAGAGATGGAAATTTGCAGGCGAAAGTCATGAATTTCTTAGCAGTTTTCTTGAATGGAAATTAATAATCAAATGTCAATTACTCAATGGATTAGCAGAGTAAATAGAAGCTGGGAAAACACGAATCTTAGCCAAGAACATGTTTGCAGAGAAAGCTCAGACAGTGATTTCAATTGGGATTATGGAGTTGATAGCTTTGAATATTTAAAAAACTGAACATAAAACAAGTAAATGCACTTCTACTTTATTTTTTTTTTAATAACATCGATTTAACTTTTGCCTTAAATTACATTTTCTGACAAGAGACGCCGCCGGCTAAAAAATATACCAATTTTTGTTCCCACCATTTTTCCAAGAGAACCTTAAAAATACATATATATTTCGCCTTCATGTTCCATAATTTATGGCCTGTCCCAATGCCGGCTTCCATTATGAATTCATTAGCACCTGAGGGCTACGCAAAATGCCCAGAAAAAAGGGGAATTTAAAAAAACAGAAGTCAGTTGACGTTGCCACCAACACACAAAAAAAAAAAGGCGAAGAAAAAAGGTCTCGGAGGCACAAAGTTCAGCGAGGTATTTCAGCCAATGTCAATAGGTTGAAAATTAGGGCCAGAAAAGGCCAAGCAAAAGTAAGTGAGAAAAAATAGAACAAAGTCTGAACTGTGACTCTTTAAGCCCAGTCTGATCCTGGGAATTTCCATCAAATAAACACTTATTTGCATATCAGAGGTCACTCCAACAGAGTGGCTCTGAATGTTGTCCGAAACTGAGACTGATTTGCTGCACAAATGATGCGATCCGTGTGGTACGTGCTCCGCCGTTTTCGATGGTCGCCACTTTGGCTCAAACCGATGCACGTTCTCCTCGAAGCCCGGCCAGTCCCAACTGGCTGGATGCATTCGCAATTAGATGGCAAAGCTGGCTGAGTGCGGTCTCTCAAGGATTTTGCCGAGATTTTGCGGCGCTAAACAGCTAAATGGCCGTGACAGCTGCAATCGATGTGGACCTGGACTTGGTCCAAACCAAAACCAAGCCGGCAATTTCTTTTTTCTGCGACATTTTATGACGTCTGTGCTCAGTGGCAGTCTCGTTTGTTTGCCCCGAACTCGCTCTCTCGTATCCTTGTCTGAATCCTTGGCCCGTCCGGTCGGTTGGTGTCACCTTTAAGGCGTTGCCAGCAAATCAACGTCACGTCCTCCGATCCAAGACGTCCATAAAAAATGTCTCCGTGTCTGGTTCGCTTTTCCATTCTCAATTCTCCATTTCTGTGTCCGCACGAGTTGAGGAATAGTTTTGCTGACTGCTGCAGAAGTAGCCATCCCGGGTTACCCTTTTCCCCCTCCTCATGTGTGGATGTTCAGGTTCGGCTACGTGCCTTGATCTGCTTACCCAAAGAGGGAGAGAAAGCTGCAGGCAAGGTCACCGGGGGTCACTAAATTGGAGGGTGGTGTGTGTGTGTGTGTGGGGTTGTGTGTCAGTTTATTTGTCGCAGTTGACAAATTGATATGAATTGGTTGAGAAATCTGTTGCAGAGGCAAGCGATACTTGGCCAACAATCTAAATAATAATCTAAATGTCAAGTGTAAATCGATAAAATCTATATAAATAATCCATGAATTTAAAAAGCGGGGACTTAAGTAGTTTAGAAAGTAATAGAAGTAAGATTAGCTAAATATAATATTTTTTTAAATTTTTTTTTGTCATTAAAAATGTTTAAGAAGTTAAGTTCTTTAAAAAGTGTTGTCGAAAATAATTTAACAAATTCGATTTATGTTGAATTTCGATCATCTTCTGTTTTTCTGAGGCATATTCTTCTCATAAATTGATATTAATTTCTTGAAAAATCTGTAAGCTGAATTTTAAGTGTATGCCGATGTATATCGATTAATTTCAATTAAAGTTTCGATAGATTATTATAAATAATCGATTAATTTCGATATTTAGGTATTTTTACAGTCACTTAAGACTCCACACTAGCTCTCCTACTATTCTTTAGACTCTCCTCTGTAACCTTTCAGACTTAATTACCTTTTTGATTCTAGTGAACAAAGCCTTACCTTTCAGCACTTGAAATGTCAAAAGTTCATTGCATTTCCGGCTGAACTTTAAGCTGGTAAAATGTTTTATATCTTCCTTTCTGCTTGTTGTATCGATTATCGGCCAAGAGAAATCGTCGGCACATTCAATAAGTCAGAGTTCGGCATTTGTGTCATGTATTCGGAGCCGGTACTTCCCCTGATCGTTGCATCTTCCACGTGTCCATCCAGTGCCATGTGCATCCACACCACGCACATAGGTGCCTCCACCTTTGATTTTGGACGGTGTGTGTGTGTGTATGTGTAGGTAGGCCCCCATTTTCAGCCCTGTTGCCGGTGCTGAGTGTTCGTTGGTTTGTTTCACTTCAATCAGTTGTCGGTTGACTGCTTTCGTTAAGTGCCATCTTTGCATGTCCCGGCTCCGAGTCCCTTTTTGGCCCCCTTTAACCCCCATCTTTGCTCGTCCGACACGCAATGCAGAACTTCTCCCCGGTTCCCGATGGCCACATTGCAAATTATTTGGGTCTGTCACAGCCGTGATTTGGACTTTTGATTACTTGATTACGTTTGCAATGCGTTTCCTCTCGCTTGCTGGGTCTGTCTGTCTGTCTCTCTGTGGCACTGGTCGTTGGACACTTGCTGAATCTTTCTGTTGGCCATCTGGTGCCAGCCCTCATACCCTGATGCAGGAGGAGAAAAATAAGGATAATACTTTGGTTTTTTGTTATATAAAAATGTGGCTTAACTGAAGCTTGCATTTTAGGTTACTTTTTTAGTAATTTATCAATGAAATTTCTATTTTTTATTTAATATTTTCATTGATTTCTTTTGTATTGTTTAATATAATATCTTAAAAAATGTTTTTAGAAACTTTTATTTTGTCTAAAAAATATACAAAAATTTTTAACACTTCTTAAATTGATTTTTAATCTCCATAATCCAAATTTTTTACGAATATTTTTTGTGAGTGCACAAAAACCACCGACAAACGCCATCATCGGATGCGGGCTGCCTGGCACTCGCTCGTCAATGATTTAAATGGAGGTCAAGTGGAGTTCTCTTGATTGACGCAGCACATTGAACGTTTCTCACTGGCCTGGCACATCCTCATTCTCCACCCAATCTCTCTCTATCTCTGACTCTCCTCCCTCTGCCCTGTCGAGTCAATCTTTTAGCCAAAATGTAATTTGCACATTGATTACATGAAGAGAAAATGAGTTACGCTGCAATTTAGTGCCGCAAATGAAGTGAAACCGATCGGCAATTTGTTGATAGTTTTGTCCCCAGCTGCGTCACAGATTACAATTGTGTTGCAGCTTTGGTCTGAGATGATTGGTTACTCCAATGAGTCATCAGGATATGTCTTCTTGGCAGGAAGACAAGTAAGTCTTGTTTGGAAGATGAGCTGAAGGTTGAGAGATTTATTAGGATGAAGATTGGGCGCAGGAGAGTTGGTTTAATAATATAAAAATGTTGTCTTATGGAAAGGTATTTTTTTATAATTTTTAAAACTTTGAAATCGAAGGCCTTATAGTACTAAATTTTCCTCATTCTTACAGCCACGCGTTAAGCATATTCTCCCCTTGATTAATCCCTCAAAAAGCACCTCCCCGACCTGCGTCAACATTGTTAACTCTTTTGCAAAATATTTTGTTGAAAAGATACCGCCAAGCAGACAGTTTGCTTGGCCAACTCATAATATACAACCAAGCCAAGTCGGGGCACGTTGGGCTTTAACCAAACAGAAAGCCGCTTAATTGCCGGCCATTTGACCGGCGGCCATGTTCACTCCTCTGCCGGCCCATTATCGTGTATAAATCAGTCAACACCCAGTCGCTCAATTTTCAACACTTGACTATTAAAAACTTTGGCGAATTTATTTAAGGTGGCGGCGGGGAGCTGGAAAAGCTACAGGAGAGCCGCAGGCGCCAGTAGCCTCCACTTCGAGTGGAGTGAAGTTAATTGCTCGCTTCCATGTTGTTTATTCTTGGTATTTTAAAGAAAATAATTCATAAATTAATTTGAACATGAGCGAAAAAATAAAAATACCTGAAATATTTCGCTTGTGCTCTGCAGCAGAGAAAACGTTGTATGAAAAATCACCTCATAAATTTTAGCAGCTACGTGAACAGCGGCAATTATGATCGGGATGTTTATATATATTTTTTTTCGCTTTACGTGACCAGGTCGAAGAAGAATCAACATCAACCTTTATTTACTCAACAATTTGGCAAGAACAACCTTTTTGTTAACAACTTATCAAAAATTATGTCAAAATTGCAGCGCCAAAAGTGCTGCTGGCGGCATGGGTTAAGGTTAACCCCACCGTTGCCGCTGATTGGCATTCAAGCACTTCATTACAGCAATTGCCCCATTGAAGCCCAGCTCCCAGTGCGAGGAATTGAAATTTCACGCAAGTTGAGCACACAAGAAGGAGCTCCTGGCATCAAGTATATGTGTGTGGAGTTAAAAAGGGAAACTGCCAGAGAGCTGGTGGGGCCACAGAAGGGTTAAACGGGGAAAAGTGGAAGGGCAGCAGAAGAAAAAGGGAGTGCAACACATGCAAAGCAATTTAAATGTCGGCCATCGCCTGAGTACTCCCTTCAGTCTGCACATTGAGAAATTATGGGTATTGATAATTAGAAGATACTGAAAACCTCAAAAAATTTTTTTCTGAGGAAAACTGAGTTCTTTGGCGGAAAAAGTAAATTTTACATATAGTTTGAGGCTAAAACCAAGCTTACAGAAGCAAGAAAACAACTCTAAACATTGTCTGCGACTTATTTTAGACTGAACTTTGAGAGTTTATCAGAAAATGAATTTTTACAGCTGTTAAAATTAATATAGAAAAATAAACGAGGCTTTTGGGAGAACAAAATCCAAATCTATATACCGAATATTAACAAAACTGTGTAAAGAACATCACTTCATATGCTCATGGCATATATTTCTCAATAAGAACTTCAAAAACAATTTATTTTCTGTTTATTTCTTAAATCCCTTGCCAAGGGTTAAACATTTTCCATACTTCTTGGTCACATTTCTTTTATTTTAGTATTTATTTTTGTGCACAGTGTCCTGGGCCATCGGACATGCTCCCGTTTTTGCATTGTTGACCGCTGAGTGATGCAGGTTCCCTTTTACCGAAACCCCTTTTATTCAGCTTGTTTGGGGCTCCTCGTTCGCGTTTTTCGCGCCGCGCAAGCCGATAATTTATTAAAGGCGATTATTATGGCCTGGTTCGAACGAGTTTGCACTCGTCTGGGAACTGAGAATGGGACCTGGGAAAAGGAAAAAGGGAAAAGGAACAAAAAGGGGGGTCAGACCTGCGTGTTGTGGTAATTTACTGCCCGCGGGCAGGGGGGTTGGCCTGCCCTAAGAGGGGCTTAAAAGCAGGAGATCCCCATAGCGATCCCTGGCCCTGGTTGTACTTTGAGGTATTTACATATGAAATGTGTTAAATTGAGCTCTTTTTTAGCGCAAGTTTGTTTTTAGCGAACAAATTGCTGGCGAGGCGCCTTCTCTTCCTTCTCCCTGGAATTATAGTTTCAACATTCCGGCAACTCAGACCGGCGGAGCCCTCACTTAATCGGCCGACGATTTGATTAAAAAATCGCACAATCATCGCATGGAAGGACCAGTCCGTGGTTGCGGGCCCACAAAGGCACCCCCAAGGGTCCCCTCTCAATGACGACGATGACGTCGTGGTGCTTGGGCTCCTTCAAACTAATGAAAAATTTGCATATCGCCTCCCAAAAGTGGAAAGTTTGTTTTGTTTGCCGACAGTCAAGGGGGCGTGGCATCGTAAAGTGCATTCAACTGGGCGAAACAATTTCTTTTCCTTTTTATTTTTTTTAAACAGCACATTTGTGGCGCTGCCCCGCAGTTGGGTTTTTGTTTTGGCACTTTGTGGTGCAAATTTTAATTGCTTTTATTTGAAATTAGAATTTAAGAGAGACGCGCCTTAAGCTGGGTTTATGAATAATAAAGCGAATATCTTAAAAATATTAGAAGGGGATCGTAAAACAACTTTTTGCTGTCTTAAAAGTTTTGAATAATAATTTAAAATAATAAAGATTTATTAAAAGCAGCAGTTCTTCTGGGAAAAAATATTTATTCTTTAAATTTAAGACATCTTAAACCTCCTTTTTTAAATCAACAAATAAAATTACAGAGATGTCAACCTAAAAACCCTCAAATAAATTCAAATAACTATCCATAATTTGCTTAAGTCCTAAAACTAACCCAAAACATTAATGGATGGGCAACAGATATAGTCAAACTTACGTTTTTTTTTTTGTTTTTTGGCAACCCCATTAGAACGACTTAACTAAGACACTCAAATCAGAATTGACAGCGCAATCAAATCTACGATCCTTTACCAGTTTCTCATCCTCCCAGTTGATTTGGCCAATGGTTAGGGGAATTCCCTTACTCCCTTTTGGTCACGGAGCCTACTTTTTATGGGCCGCAAAACTTTACGCAAAGCTTCCGTTTGTCCTTCCCTTTGGGTCTCCCCAAGGAAATGTCCAATTTGACAGCCGAGACGCCCAAATTGAAGACATGTGCTGAATTTTATGGCTTTTAAATAAGAAACCATAAAAGACAACAAAACAAAGGGACAGAGCGGGATTTGGACACCGAAAGGGAGCAAAAAAAAGGAGTCAACAAACCGGAAATTGTCAAAGGAATCAAAACTAAACTGAAAGCGAAAACATTTGTATATAATATAAGGCCAAATACATATATATTTAAAAATAGAATGATAAAATTTTATGCGCATTTCGGGCAACGAAATGGAAAGTCCTTTGAGAGAGAGGAAGGAATGTTGCAACAGAGAAAGAAATAAAATTGATATTTAATTTTTTGAATATATTTGAGAGGGCTTAAAAGTTGTCAAAGGGCTTAAAATTAATTAAAATTGTGACCAGAAGTAAGCAATGAAATATTACATGATCTAAAATTTTTGATATTATTTTTTAGCTTATTTTTTAGAGACAAATTCCTATTGTTTTCATACCTACATTAATTTCTGAGGCATCCTCGAGTCAGTTATATTTTTTTTAAAGATGCAAATGAAAGCATTTCTTCCTGTGCAGATCTTGAGCACTCCATAATGAATGAACACTGTTCCAGGGCGACGCCTTCCTCTGACTTGGTTCAAATTACAAGAGCCGCCGGCCATGGCGATGGCGATGGCTTACTTCGTTAACTTTGGCCACAGGGGACTTGGGAGGCAGGCGAAAAGGAAAAGGGTGTCAGGGGTCAACGCGAAATGGTAATGAAAACAAACGAAACGAGACAAAAATGAAACGCATCTCTCTCTCCCTAGAAAATTTCCCAGCCAGAGTAACCGACCAGCAAATGCTATTTACACATCACAAAAAAAGAGAGATGGAAAAACGAACCCAGGCAAAAGGCGACAATGAAACGAATTCATGATTCTTCCAAGTTAAACGCTGCTGCCAGTGATAATGACAAGACTAGAGAGACAGAGGAAGAGGGAAAAATACTACTACTACAAAAAAAAAAGGAAAAATATAACGAAGAAGGAAAACTACAGAGACAGTGAAAAGCCAACAGTTGGTAGTAAAAGCATTTAGATTTCACTTAAGAGAAACTAAAAATGCAAAACGAATGCCACACCCGCACAAAGCGATGATGGTAGGAAATGAAAAAGCCAAAGGTGTAAGAAAAATCGAGGTGGAAAAGTGGGTGAAAACCACAGTCAAATGATGGGTAGCAAGTGCAGTGCTTTTGGCTATGAACTAGGGAAAAACTAGATAGAGAATGCTAAAAGCTTTGCAAATCTTTCTGTTAATTGCGGGGTGAGCAATGAAAATTGGGGGGTGCCCAAGTGAATTTTCCGCAGCAGCCCCTCAATTAAGTGGAAAGCTACAAAAAAAAAAGGGAAAACGCAAGAAAGAGTAAGTGCAAAAGTTAAATGATTTAAAATGTTGAGGGTGTTTAGGAACTAGAAGAAAAGCTTGAAATTAACTTCGATTGCAGCTGACATAGGTAAAAGTAAAAGCATTTGTTGTCCCCTTTTATTTTTGCCCTTTTCCGTTCCATTTCCTATTGGTTTTTGTCCCTCTTTCCCCAAAGGAAAATCCTCTTATCGAAAGCCCAGTTCATTCCCTCCACTTATCCATCGATATAACCGATAATCGTTTGGTCTAAGCCAGGCACAAATCACTGAGATTTACCATGCCTCCCAAAAAAAAAGAAAGTGTGTGTGGTGTCCATCTGATGGGGAGTGTATTAACTGATTTTTGCCATACAGTGAATAAGTGAAATTAATTTTCCCAATTGATTTATATGTAAATGTGACTAAAAGGATCTCTATTTGGAAATTTAATCTTTTAATACAAAGTTTTGATAAATTTAAGTTGACAAGTTTGAGATAATATAATTTGAGACAATTTAATTTTCTAGAGAAATCTTAATTTAATAATTTATTATTATTAAATCCTAAAAAATAGATTTCTAGTTTGATATCATAGCATACTTTTTGGCACTTTTCTTTTTTACCTTTTTATCTTTCGTAAACCCCATAAATGATCTATTTTATTCGAAGAGCTAGCCCTGTAACTCTTTCATTCCCTATCTCCTGTCGCTGTCTATTATTTCCCTACTGTATCAATTCCCTACTTTGTTTATCTGTGCTTTTCTTCCTGTTTTGTAGTTGCCTCACTGGCTGGGCCATAGTGTGACAAAATCGCTTGAGCCGGCTTAACGAGGCTTGTAATTGAATTATGCGATTTCATTGTGATTATTTCCAAAGCCCTCTCTCTCCCTTCGAGCGCCCCCTCCATCGCAAAGGAGCCTTGCCTTGGGTTGCCTTGTCACTTCTGAGTAATGAGATACATAAAAGTTATTTAAACTTTTAAATCCGCGTCGCTGCCTTTTACTTTCGCATTCCATTTCGTGCCAGAAAAAGGGGGGAGCTAAAAGCTGGCTAGTTAAACGTTTGAAAAGTTTTCCAACTGAGCCGCTGAAATGATTTGGAAAATTACAACAACTAAGGGCCACACCACCAGCCAGGGAGAGGGTTCAGGCTCAGATCAGAGGAGCTGACAAGGAAATACAAATGAGTCGTCGTTTTTACGGCCGCCCCCTGAAGAATGCTGCTGTTGACAGTCGCTCTCGCCCCTCCAATTTTCCTATTTCCCTCCCTCGCTGCCACTAGCGTGCATTTTCCACATGCCAGAGGAAAGGGTTGATTGGCATTTCTCGCAGAGTAAGCAAAAGTTTTTTCCTCTTCCTTCCTCTCCTCCTGTGTCTGTGTATATATATTTTTTTTGGCAGCTTCTTTGTTTCTGTGGGTGCCAAAAAACCTCCCTCAGCCGCCCACACAGAGAACCTCTATTAAACATGGGGCACTCGAGGAAAATATATCTTAAAAATGGGAATTTTAGATTTTTTCTACTACATTTTACATTTTTTTTTAAATTAATGTGAAAGGAGGGAACCTTAATCCCAAGAAAGACCAGCCTTTGCCAGTTGTCCGTTTGTCCGTCTGTTAGTTTGTCCGTTAATCTGCCTAAACCAATGTATCTCCGAGACCCTAAGGAGTACAGCTACCAAATTTGGTATCAACATTCATTTAATTAACATATATTTAATTTTATTTTTAATTATATTTTTTTGTAATTTTATTTTTATTATATTAAACATTATTCCCAGTGTATCCTTTCGCCGGCACATAGGCAAGTGTTTCATTTTTTGGCTGATTGCGAGGACCTGCCTCTCTGTACATCTCTCTCTGTCTCGTTTCATCTCGTTTCATGGATAGGGATGGGTGGGTAATGTTGGTACTGGCTTCCCCCCTGGCTCATTGCCTTTGTGGGCGCCTATTTGGCCTGGCTGTGTGTGTGTGTGTTAGCTCTCTGTCTCTGACGGCCTCCGACGGAATGCCGAAAATTCATTTGTATTTCAAAATCCCTTTTTGATGAACTCTACGTTTTCTCGGGCTGCTCGTGTTTGTCTGCCGGTTATAGAAGGTTTTTTTTTGTGTCTCTAGAACGCCAACGTGTTTCTCTCCAGGGTTCCCAACTGTCTTCGCCTTTGGCCTTGCTCTCAATTTTCAACTGTCTTTTACTGTTTTTACTTTAGTAATACGATTGCTTAAAATGTTTTAAATACACCGAAAATAATACCTAAAAATAAGAGAAAATATACAATTGAAGGTCGTAAAAAGAGAGAGAGTGGCTAGGCTAGGTAAACAGGGATGTCTCCCCCTATTTTCCCAGCTTTACCCACTTGATCCCCTCGCCAATACAGACGCCATAAATTATCATGGTAATGTAGATTTGTGCGAGACGCCAGAAGGGTCCGTATCCGGCGGAATCAGGACCCGGGACCGGCCTCAATTACCTTTTGTCTTCTGGCCACGGGGAAGGTACCCGTATCCGTAGTTGTTCTGCTGCTCCTGCTCCTTGAATCATAATTGCAGTTTGCGGGGAGGATGGCCCTTGAAAAACTTTAATTGCTTTGTGGGTGGGCATCCTTAAACCGATTTATTTTGATTTATGGGCCGTAGTAGTAGGTGCTTAGTGCCTCCGCCCCAGACAGGCTCCATTCTCATTTCCATTTCCATTCCCGTGAATTGAAGTTTCGCTTTTCGCCAAATTGAATCAATAAAGGCTGCAGGAGCAAAAAAAAAACAGCAGCAAAGAAAACTTTTGCGATTATAATTTATTGTGTTTTTACCCCCGCAAACAGTTTTTTGCACTTGCAATTAATGTCAGACACACAGACGACGACGACAGCCAAAGGATAAAGAGACGACGGCGACAAAGACAGAGGGAAAAGACGAATAAAAAACAATAAAAGCGAATTACATTAAAATTACACAATCAGCAAAAAGCAGCGGGCGAAAGGAGGAAAGTGGAAATGGAAATGGAAACCTTCTCTAGAGACAGGACCCGTAGGAGTACGGGCAATAAAAGAGCTAATCACTGCTGATGGAGATTAGTGGAGGAGTGGAGGAGTGTCACTGGGGATGTGGAACCAAATAACAAGGGAGGAGCCAGTCGACTGGCATATAAAAGAGAACTTAAATTGGTAAACTGAGAATGAATGGATGGATGGATGGATGGATGCTTTTAAAAAAGGAAATTCGAGTAATTTAAAGGTTGAGAGATGAGGAGTTGAATTTAATGGTTTATTTATAGGATTGTAAGTTGCAAATAAAAGGGGTTCTTAGGTTTATTGATAGGCTAGTTGTAAATAAATATTATTTGGTTTAATTTTGAACATGAAATCAAGCAAAAATGTAATTCTCTTTCTCAGCCATCAAGAAAACTAGTATCATAATTATTTATAATGTTTTCTATGCCTAAACTGAACAACCTAACCATTTTGCCACATAATATTGCCTCCTATTAATTTCTATTTACATTTTAAAGTCTCACACACACACCCAGGCTAAGCTTTAATTTTGCCTTATAAGAAGTCAACACTTAATTAAAGCCAATGAAGTAATTATCATGAATAAATCATGGGCAGGCTCTAAATGAAATGAATGAGCAGGCCAGCAGGCTAGCAGGCACGTGAACAGGCTCACAGACACCTCCTCCGTCCTGGGCCTATTTAGGCATGTTCTCTTCTACCCACAAGTCGAGAGGTTGTCCTGGCTGCCCCGAGATGGACCCGAAAACGGACAGACATTTGTCGCTGGACGAGATTGATTGAGCGTAACCTCGACGCGTTTCTCATTGTCGTCGTCCCCCGTGTTTCGAGGGGGGAGAATCGTTGAAATTTCTTGGCGTTTTCGCTGTGTGTTAAATTGCTGGAATCGCTGGGACTCGGATCGGTGGAGAGGCCCACAGACAAAGCATCTAGCTGTGGCCACCGATGCATGTCATCCATCTGGACCTGCTTCTCTTTTTTTTTTTGTTGTCTTCTTTGAGGATTGCGCGAGCTGACAACGGAATTGATTTAATGCTTTTTTCCACAGCCACGCAGCCACAGGTGGAGTCCAGTTCCAGTCCCAGTCCAGTCTTGGCTGTCACAGCTTCGACTCTGGCTCCTCTCTTAATTGGCCTCACTTTGGCGGTGCTCAACTGCCCAACTGTGGTTGGGCCACTTTTTTGTGTCTGGCAGAAAACATTTTAATTATGGCCGAGTGATAGGAACAATCGTATGGGGATTCCGGTCAGCACAAAAGGCGGGGTTTTGATAAGCGCATAATTGCCTTCAATTAAGACAGAAATAATAAAAAGAAGAAAAAACTAGTGGAGACACCTTTAAGCTCAAGTTAATTGAGCTTTCCACTGTGGACAGTGGATTAAAGAGGGAGGGATAGTTAAGGATTGTTGCTAGTTTAGTTTTAATAATTAGTTTTTGCAAGAAAATATTCAACATCTTTACAAAATGATTTAGTTTTTAGACTGCAAATTATTGCAGATGAAAATCCCCAAGAGAATGTATTCCTATATCTCAACACTGAATGGATAAATAACATTTTATTGTCCTTAATGATTGACCCAAATTTCTAGACAAGAAACTGACAGCATTCGTGTTCAGATATCAAAGAATTTTATAGTGCCAATGACAAGCTGGAGGAAAAATCAGGAGCAGCAAAACTCTGGGCATCAATTATCCCAATCGAGTTTTCGTTTTAAATTAAATCGTGACATGTCGGCCAAATCTGTGTTGCCTCGAACCAGGCTTTTTCCCGCCCCCGGTTTTTAAATGGAAAATGCCATGTGCTTTGCCAGCCGCCTCTCTTTCATTTTCGACTCTGAAATTTTCATTTTCCAAACTAACAAACAAAAAGCCGGCGGAGTAAAAGGCATTTGCATTTTTCTCCCATTTTTTTTTTTGTATTTTAAAATTGAAACATTTATTTATAAACAGAGAGAGAGGACAGGCCAGAGCCAGACCAGGCGGCGGGGATCGATAAATAAAAATAGGATAAAAACGGCAAACAAAGGACGAAACATCAAAAATGAAACGGCATTTCAATCAACAACCAAAAGTGTTCCATCGAAATGGATTGGTTGGGGGGCAGGGAGAATGGTCACGGGAATGGCTTGCAGCAAGCCCGGATTCTGGTTTTTGGTACGGGATTTTTTTTCAGCCTGGGTTCTGGTTCGGTTTCTGTCCCTCTTCTCCCAGTATCTTTGTTTGCTGGCCAGCAAAATGTTTTCACACCAACTTGGCCCGGAGAAGGTTTTTTCTGGGCATTTAGGTCTCGCTTTTGTGATTTATACCAATGCTTTTTGGCCATGCAGTGCATAAAAAAGTGCAATCCACTTGATATTTGGGTTTTTCTATTTGTTTTCTTTTTTGTTTTTAATTAAAAAAGGCAACTTTAATCAATCGCCATAGTTGGTAACGGAAATTGACGAAATGCAAGAGCCAAGAGTATGGCGTGTGGCTTTAATGGTCTTTGCACGGCGAGAAATAATAATTAAATTTATAAAGCCTTGTTTAAAGTATTTAAAATTAATTTTTATAAGAAATAAATCTCTTTAAATTTCTTTTAGGACCTCATTACCTTAAAAATACTTTAAATTCATTTCCTTGTGCATTTTAAGTTGGAGTTGGCCAAGCTCTCTCTCTTGTCCACAATTGGTTTTCCATCAAACAAATTGAAACACTCGCTCAGTCACTCAGTTAGTCAAGTCCTTCAGTCAGTCACTGAGTCAGTCAGTCATTCAGCCAGTCGGTCGAACGATTCTCTTGGCTGCACTTAACTTAAAAACGTTTCATTTTATGTGGGGCCCCCGCAGTTGGTGGCCATATTCTCCGGGGACTTTGGTTCGGTTTCCGAGGCTGGGCTGAGGCCGGAAGATTTCAGATTGAGGGTTGGTGGCGCTGGTGGTGGGGCCATAAAGTATGCAACTTCATTGATAACATTTATTTCAAATGCACTCAAAAACCACTCAATAGTATGAAATTTGTTGCAGTTTACCTGCAACATCTCTAGGGAGAATGTGTGGAGCGTGCTCGTATCGCATGTCGCTGGGTTTAACCCTGGCAAATGAGCAAACAGATGAGAATCATCGAACTGAGAGTATTCGGGGAGTAACCGATGGGAGAAATACCCTAGAACAAATTTTTTTACAGCTTTCTTGAGCATCAAAATAGCATAGTTTATCAGAGACTTTGATATGAAACATCTTTGTATACTTTAGAAATGAGAATTTGATATATTCTGGTATATCTGGTATATATATATATTTTGGTATATTCTGCGTAAATTCTGCTGGGTATATTTTGGTATATTCTGGTATATTTTGAGTATACTTGGGTATATTTGGGTGTATTTGAAAGTATTTTGGTATATTCTGGTATGTTCTGGTATATTTTAAATATATTTTTGGTATATTTAGGGTATACTTGGGTATATTTGAGTATATTTTGGTATATTTGGGTATATTTGGGTATATTTTGGTTTATTCTGGTATATTTTGGTGTATACTTGGGTATATTTGGGTATATTCTGGTATACTTCGGGGTATACTTGTGTGGAGATATTTTTTTTTTTTAATTTTATTAAGTTTTCTTAATAACTAAGTATAAAATTTAAGATAACTGATAAATTCAAATAAAATATATATTATATAATTATCATTCATGTGGAGCTCAATATACCATTGATTCGACTATATGTCCCGGGTATAAATAGTTCTTTATTATATTTCCCACATGCTTTGCATGTCTGGTTCCCCTGAATATCCCCCCCAGCCAACCCGAAATGATTGTAACAATATATTCTGCCTTTGTATTACATAAATTTCATTGAAGTGCTTCCATTCATTTCCCGTTCGATATGTGTGTGCATATAATACACACAGCTCTCTATAAATATTTCACTGGGGAGATCAGGCAGGCTCGGCTGGCAAATTCAAGGATATTCTATGGGAGGGCAGGAGCAGCTGCCGCGTGCCCATCAGGTTGACATTCAATTAAACTAAACCAGGCTCAGGTCCCAAGAGAATTCTTCAGGCATCTACATATATATTCTAACCTTGAGCTAGCTCCTTTTTCCCCACAGAGATACTTACTATCTATCACTCCTGTGTGTTCACCTATCCTTGGCCACAAAAAGATGGCATTCTTGTTTAATTACTTTCATATTTTGGCCTGGCTGCTGCAATCATTTATTTTGCTTCCGGAAATTAATTGCATTTAAGGAATTTTATTGGCAAAACACACAAGCACGAATGGCTTTGTTCTCTGAAGTATTTAATTGAACATTTAAAAATGTATTTATTTGTTTCCTTTTATTTTTCTTTTTCTCTCTCGCCATTTTAAACTAAATAATTCTCTGTAAATTAAATACCTTATTCAACATATTTAGCCTGGCTGTGAGTTTCCGATTTCATTTACCATTTTTCCCCGGTAATCCTTTTGAAATTAAATTACGCACTCTGGAAAATTTCGGGGAATTACACAGACATGTTTTGTGTGTGCAGTTATTTCGTTCCCAATTAATGTTAGTTGTGTGTTGTGTGTGCGCCGCCTTTAAACCTGATTATATATTTCATGATTCCCGCTCCGCCCCAGCTGAGCCATAATTTCCATTATAACTTATTGTCTTTCTAATTGAATGAACCAAAAGCAGAGGAGAGCGGGTAATAATAATGGCCTTGCCCAGGGCAAAAATCTATTCTATCTATTCATTGTTGTAACTGCATACAATATGCCAGTTATTACACATGGCCTGTTTTAGGAATTCACTCGTTGTTGTTTGCTAAAATATGGCCATTTGCCTTTCCAGGGTCGATTTTTGCATAAATTATATATATATATAGATTATGGGCGAGCAGGGAACTCGGCAAATTAGGTTACGTCGTCAATGTTTTTGGTAAAATAAAATAAATAAAGATGGGACAATATGTGACCTAGATGCTGATGCTGCTCCTGTTGCTACTGCTGCTGCTGCTGCGACATATGCAAAAGTGCAATTTCATTAAATGCCTTCGAAAAGACAAAACAATGCGAGGAGCGAACTGAACTACTGCTGAGCCCAGATAACAAATTACTTGCTATGAATAATAATAAAGTGCAGTGTCCCCTCTCTCTCTCTGCCCCTTTCTCCAATCTTCTTAGGGCGTAACTGTAATGAATATCAGATGACGATGATGATACACTGATGATGGGAAGCAGAGACAACGAGTCGACGTTGAAGTTGACAATGCTGACAAGCCGATGAACATAAAAGATATTTACGGGGCAGAGTGTTTTCATTGAGAAGCAGCATAGTGTGAGTAGTGCAAAGGGGATGTTCCGGGAAATCTTTTCCTGTAAGTAATTTCATATGGATAAAGGTTATAGGAAGTAAATATAAAAAATAAATTAGTTACAGGTTCTAAGAAGGAATCCTGAAGGGGTTTTGTTAAAATATTTTAAAAGGAACTCTTAATACTATTTTTTTATACATTTATAGGATGTTTAAAAAAAAATAGATAATATATAAATGCTTTGGATATTTAAAATATAATGTACTTTAATTTCTAGTCATTATTATTTATTTGTTTAATAATTTGAACCATGAAATATTTTTTTTAGACTTCTAAAAGTTTTCTGTGAAATTTTTCACCTTCTAAAAAAAGTATAGCATACATTTGCGCGTATTCAGGCTCGAAATCCCGCCATTTTTGGGAACTACTTCATTGCAAATTGCCAGTGCCAAACTGGGGAAACAATGAGTAAAATTTCATTACCGGACGATGGTACAGTTTTTACTACAGAGAAATGATGATGGGAAAGTGTCGGAAAAGGGGTAATAGAGAGGGGAGTAGCAACGGGTGACTTGGGGTAGTGGAAAATGCTGCTGCAATCTTGACGGGAATTGAAATTGAAAAGAAAATGAATGAAATGTGCCGCGAGAGGGTGGGAAAACTATAGTATAGTATGGAGGACTGAGAGCTCAGAGAACAGCTTACTTGGCTGAGCTCTCTGTGAAGAGGAGTCCTCCTTTCACAGTTGTCGCCATCGTCGTCGACGTCGTCCTTCTCATTGCCATTCTTGCTGCCTGTCAACAGGACTTTCAGAGAGACCCCTCTTTTGCTCCTACTCTTACTCAATCCTCCTCGGTTGTCCTCTGGTTATTTGCATTAAAAATATTATTCATTGCAATCACAAGGATTTGCGCAAAAATGCCTGCAATGAGCCGTTGTCGCTACATAAAATGCAATTGCCAAGAAAAAAAATTTAAAAAAAAGAAATACTAAAGAAGGACTAAGAGTTTAAGGACTCCTACTCTTTTGTCTTGAGCGGAATAAGCGGAATAATGATATATCTGTGACACAGTTAAACTGTCATCTCGTGAGACACTTCAAATGGTTTTCAGGAAGATTGACGACACCAGGAAATCGATGGAGAACTTGTTTTAAAAGGGAATATATTAAAATTGACATTTTAAGAATGTTTTTCAAAGTGAAGGGGGTATAATTTATAGAAGAATTCATGGGGTGATTGAATAAAATCTAGAAAAGTTGTAAAGAAATCTTAAATAGGATAAACTATTAAATACAAAATAAAAAATTAATAAGAAAACCCTCATATATGTCATATTAAACCAGTTGTAATATCTCCGCTTTCCTGTTTTTTTTGTTTCCTACAAATGATGTACAATAATTGAAGCGATTTCAATGGCCTATAATTAACTGGCTTTGATAGCTGATTTCCATAATTGCTTTTTGCTCAGGCCGCCCGGCAAACTAATTGCCGTGAATTTTCAGCAGATATCGGGACTAATGTGCAGTTGCCGCCAAAGTAGCCATAAATGGGGGAACGGAGAACGAAGAACAGAGTCCGGAGGAGAACACACAGCGACAACAACTATGAGAAGCTGCTGGCGGAGCAACTGCGACAGCAGCGGCAGCACAGGAACAGCAGCAGCAGCATCAACAACATCTGCACTTTGATGTTGCCTCATGTTGCACAAGGAGCACGCGGAACACGGACTCAAGGGGAGACATCCAGAAGGCAGCAAGCAAACTGGCAGCCCAGAGCTGATAAATTGGAAGTGCATTTGACGCTGCTGGCGTAGAAGATGTTGCTGCCAGTGCACTGAGCAAAAGATATATTCAATTCCTATAAAAATTATTGAAAAATTTAATAGAAATTCAAGAAATTAATTTAATTATATGACAAAAGTGCCTTAGAAATTCAAAAAACGACGAAAATGTTGGAGTTGTAGAAATATGTACAAAAAATCAATTAATTATGAATTACTTGGCTTATAAACATTCTTAATTTCTCACTCTGTATCCTAGTTGCTGTTGCTGCTGTTCCTAATATGGGCGATGATGTTGCTATTGCATTTGCATTCGCCGCTGTTCTTGTTGCAGTTGCAGTTGGTTTTGTATTACCTTTCTCTCTCTCTGTTGCTCTTGCTCTCGCTCTAACAGTTAATGAAACTGCCAAACGAGGCATCGCTGCCACATCCGCTGTCTCACGAGCATGTATCCCTCTCTCACTCCTTCTGGGCCCCCATCTCCTAAGGCCTCCCTAAGCAATGCCTGGGCCAAGTGTTGCCGCTGTGCTCCTACGGCCGGTGACAGCAGCAACATCATCATCAGCAGCAGGCAGCAGCAGCAGCAGCGGCAACACTAACAGCGCAATGCACCTAGAAAAATATTAGAAAATAATTAGAGCTTAAATACAGATAAAGATTTATTTGTAATAAGTTTTTGATGCATTTATTTAAAGTTTTGTTTAAGATTCAAGATGTTCAAGATGTCTTCAAACTGTTATAACTGTTATAACTCTCTTTTGACGGATTTTCTTTGTACATTGCAGGCAAAGCGAAAGAAAAGTAGGAGCTAGGCTTAAACAAACAATTTGAGGATCACAAAACATTTAAATATTTCTTTTGCAATAAAAAATTAATTGCTTATAAAATTCTCTTATTTATTTTCTCAAAGTGTTGATACATTCAGCAGTTGCCACGCCCCCTCGACTACACTCCACTCCCCGGACAGTCACGCTTGCTTGTCAAACACTCTGGCAGACTCTTACGATCTTTCTCTCTCTCTCCGTCAGCTCCGTTTGGGTTCGGCTGGGTTCCACCTCCCTCCCATCCATGGCAAAATCCATTTGCATATTTGCATCCTTATGCCTGACAGTTAACGCCGCTCGTATCCTCCGCCCAGCACCTCAGAGGTCCCCCGTGCTTCTATCTTTCCCTCTGTATTTTTTTTGTCTCTTGCAAGCGGCGCGCTTTTAACGACAAAGTGTGAAATTTCATTGAATTTGAGCTCGTTGACAAAAGTGGAATGGAAGCAACAGCAACAAGGCTGCAAGGTGCTGCTGCAGGTTGTTGATGTTGTTGCTGTTGTGTTGCTCTCATTGCACTTGTAGTTTTCGCAAATTAATTTAAATTATAGTTTCGTTTTTACGTTTTTGGAGCAAGCTTTTATGTGAGGGAAATTATTAAAAATGCAAAAGAGGGAAGCCAGCTAATTTGTTGGAAAAAATATAGCTGCAATTAGTGTGTTATGATGTTGTTTTTGGTGTGGTTTTTGCTAATTTTGTTATTCAAAAATCAAGAAAATAATGACATTCATTTCCTGCACTGATTCAAAAGCTAACGAAGTGAAGTACGTTACTTTTTTGCATTCATAACAAGAAAGGAAGCTAACTTCGGTTCGCCGAAGTTTATATACCCTTGCAGATTGCAATTGAACTATAAAATTAAAATCGAAATTCTGAAATAATAATAAGTGGCCAAATCCCAAATTTGATTAAAATATTTTGAGAAATAGCGAAACTATGATTTTTTTGTTATTTCTCTGATTGTTCCTATGGCAGCTAGAGGATATAGTCCTCTAATTTTCATGAAATTCAAACCGAAATTTTAAAATAATATTAAGTGGCCAAATATCAAATTTGGTGGAATTGTATTGAAAACTGACAAAGTTATAATTTTTTTTCGATAATTTTACCGATCGTTCCTATGGCAGCTATATGATATAGTGGTCCGATCCGGCCCGTTCCGACATATGTACGAGTGAGAGTATATAGAAGACTAACTGCAAAGTTTCATTCAGATAGCTTTAAAACTGAGGGACTAGTTTGCGTAGAAACGGACAGACAGACAGACAGACAGACAGACAGACAGACAGACGGACAGAC
>VNJQ01001322.1:0-47291 GCA_008042515.1 Drosophila truncata | reverse complement strand
ACAACACTATTTCTTCACAGCTCTAAAAAAAGGCTCCTAGGCTCCTGTCTTTGGTTTTCTTATATGTATTTTTTATATTATATTTTTTGCTCCAAAAGTGCCTAAATTTCCTTAAACTTAGTTATAAATTCTTGAAATGCATTTTGGGTTTTCCAAAGGTCTTTTCTCTGAACAACACCATTTCTTCACAGCTCTAAGAAAGGATCCTAGGCTCCTGTCTTTGGCTTTCTTATATATATTCTTTATATTATATTTTTAGCTTCAAAAGTGCCTAAATTTAGCCTTTCAAATTACTCTTCGTGTGTAGGCAGAGATCAGGCAGAGTCAGAACTCTAATCTAGAATATTTTCCTTAAATTTAGTTATAAATTCCTGAAATGCATTTTGGGTTTTCCAAAGGTCTTTTCTCTGAACAACACTATTTCTTCACAGCTCTAAAAAAAGGCTCCTAGGCTCCTGTCTTTGGTTTTCTTATATGTATTTTTTATATTATATTTTTTGCTCCAAAAGTGCCTAAATTTCCTTAAACTTAGTTATAAATTCTTGAAATGCATTTTGGGTTTTCCAAAGGTCTTTTCTCTGAACAACACCATTTCTTCACAGCTCTAAGAAAGGATCCTAGGCTCCTGTCTTTGGCTTTCTTATATATATTCTTTATATTATATTTTTAGCTTCAAAAGTGCCTAAATTTAGCCTTTCAAATTACTCTTCGTGTGTAGGCAGAGATCAGGCAGAGTCAGAACTCTAATCTAGAATATTTTCCTTAAATTTAGTTATAAATTCCTGAAATGCATTTTGGGTTTTCCAAAGGTCTTTTCTCTGAACAACACTATTTCTTCACAGCTCTAAAAAAAGGCTCCTAGGCTCCTGTCTTTGGTTTTCTTATATGTATTTTTTATATTATATTTTTTGCTCCAAAAGTGCCTAAATTTCCTTAAACTTAGTTATAAATTCTTGAAATGCATTTTGGGTTTTCCAAAGGTCTTTTCTCTGAACAACACCATTTCTTCACAGCTCTAAGAAAGGATCCTAGGCTCCTGTCTTTGGCTTTCTTATATATATTCTTTATATTATATTTTTAGCTTCAAAAGTGCCTAAATTTAGCCTTTCAAATTACTCTTCGTGTGTAGGCAGAGATCAGGCAGAGTCAGAACTCTAATCTAGAATATTTTCCTTAAATTTAGTTATAAATTTCTGAAATGCATTTCGGGTTTTCCAAAGGTCTTTTCTCTGAACAACACCATTTCTTCACAGCTCTAAGAAAGGATTTAGGCTCCAGTCTTTGGCTTTCTTATATATATTCTTTATATTATATTTTTAACTTCAAAAGTGCCTAAAGTAAGCTATTCAAATTACTGTGAGAGGTCAGACAGAGTCAGAACTCTAATCTAGAATATTTTCTTTAAACTTAGTTATAAATTCCTGAAATACATTTTGGGTTTTCCAAAGCTCTTTTCTCTGTACAACGCTATTTCTTCATAGCTCTAAGAAAGGATCCTAGGCTCCTGTCTTCGGCTTTCCTATATATCTCTAAGAACCATTCTTGAGCCTATTAAAAAATCTATACAATTATGACATTATTTCTGCCTGTGCATAACCAAAGTCAAAGACAAGTTTGTGGAGCTGGATCGGTGTGGAGACTCGCTTTTAACGAGCCCCACTGATGATGGCCAGAGGCTGGCGGCCGGCATTCATGTTTTTTTTTGTTTTGTTGTTGTTGTTGTTTGGGTCAAAGATTTTCGATCGCCCCAACTCCTCCTCAGAACCCCCTTTGGCCCTACGGCCATGTCCCCGCTTGGAGCAAGGTCTGCAATTAGTTAGCATTCGGCGGGGCTCTGCACTCGGAGAAATGAGGGGAGGCATCGGAAACCCGGCAGACGGCAGACAGAGTTGGGCCGATGGGAAATTTATGATTGGAGAGCGACGTGAATATGTTTGACAAGCCAATAAAGAAATAATTGGAATATTAAAGCTTCACAAAGATTAAGACGAGATAATCCCACAGAAAAAGAGTTGGACTAAGTTGTCAGCTCTCAGAAAATATGGCCTAATGGATTTTAATGATTTGTGTTTTTTGTTTTTTGGGGAGGGTTTTTAAATAATAATTTAGGTTTCTTGGAATTTATTTTAAAGATTAAGTTTATTGGGTTAATTTTTCTTACTATTTTGAAGGTATTTTTTAAACTTATATTAAGCCCTTGAAGGATGGGCTTTTCGAATGGAAATTAAGGCCTTTTAAATTTAGTTATGGGTACTTTTAAAAGTTGATTTTTGTTTTAAATTATCAAGAAAATTATCAATAAGTGTATATTTAACTTAAAAAATTTACTTCGGTTATTTTTAGGGACAAAATTAACTTAGTTATGATTGATTCTATTCACTGCAAGGGTACAATTCTTGTTAATATATAATTTACTGTTTCAAAACTATAAATATCCTTAAGGTAGAGGGTTTTGTGATATCTGTATTTGCCCAACTCAAGGTCGTCCTTGATATAAACCGGTGACATCGTAGCAAAAAAAATATACCCAAAATATACCAGAATATACCAAAATATATCCAAAATTACCAGAATATACCAATATATACGAAAATATACCCAAAATATACCAAAATATACTCAAATACACCCAAAAAATGCCAGAATATACCAAAATATACCCAAACATACCCTAAATATACCAGAATATACCAAAATATACCCAAATATACCGAAATATACCCAAATATACCCAAATATACCAAAATTAACTTAGTTATGATTGATTCTATCCACTGCAAGGCTACAATTGTTGTTAATATATAATTTACTGTCTCAAAACTATAAATATCCTTAAGGTAGACGGTCCTGAGATATCTGTATTTGCCCAGCTCAAGGTCGTTCTTAATAAAAAACCGGTGACATCGTTGCGCTCCAACCAACTCCACTCCACTTCACTCCATTTATTGATGTGGACAATTTGTAATGGCAAGTGATTTCCTGCCAACTGCCGCCTCCCTCCTCCTCCTGAACCAGTCTCTGCCGAGTCCGACTTGGAGCAGTGCCTCTAATTGATCTCACGCTGGCAGCTGTGAGCTAATGACAAGCCAAGTCCAAGCAGAGTGTATCAGGTGAGCCAACTTTTGGCCCGTGGTTGCTGTTCGCTGTTCTCGGTTCTCGGTTCTCGGTTCTCGGTTCGCTGTTCTCATTCCCATTCCCATTTCCAGACGATTCCCTTTCATTGCCAATATCCCAATCCATCCCGTGGCGGGCACTTTGCGCCATTATCTGCCGGCAATTGCCACACCGCATGGGTCACCGCAGACACGCAAGTCCGTGCTGATATATTGTTTAGCCAAGGGTTCCACTCCCGTTTTTCCTGAATCCAATTGCAATTCTCAGTTTGTTGCTCTTTTTTTATTTCCTTTCAATCGAATGGGTTGTCCTGCAAGATAGAGAGTGAAAGAGAGAGAGTGAGAGAGAGAGAGAGAGAGAGAGAGGTTCTTAACTGACCATTTTCCAATGGAATTTAATTCTTGAAATTCAAATTTAAATTCTTAAATTCATAATCTATTTTTTATTAGAAATTATACTTAAGAATACTTGTGAAAAAGGCTTGATATTTCATGGATAATACTAAGTACTATCTTAAAAATACTAATTATGATCTTGAAACGGATCAAATTTCAATTTTTAAATTCAAAATCTACTTTTTTTTTTAGAAATTATAGCTAAGAATACTTGTGAGAAAGGCTTGATATTTCATGGATAATACTAAATATAATACTATCTTAAAAATACTAATTATGATCTTGAAATCCCTAAAGTTATCCTTCAACTTCATTTTTTTTTATTGTTTTCATTCGCAAAAACAAACTCACAGACCCTTTAAAGTAAAGGATATATGATCAGAGATGTACAATATGCTGTTCAAGTCTTGTATATCCTTTTCCCAAGCCATTGTTAGGCATACATAAACTACAGTCTTCGATGACAATCTCTTGACTGCTTGCCAGAGTGCGGCGGAGTGCGATTCGAGGCGGCTTTCGTTCGCATTAGATTCAATGAGCATCAGTCATCAAGTTTAACAACCCAGCAACCAACCAGTTCCAGGAGGAGAAAGAAAAGGAAGAAGACCAGGAAGGCAGGCAGGCAGGCAGGCAGGCAGGCTGGAAGGCAGGCATCTCCTCCACAGAGCTCAATGTGGATGCTGCACGTTTTCGCACAGGCCGTTGGTTAATATTTACACCTCGCAGAGACGAATCCATCAAAATATGGCAACTCGTTATGTGCCAAAAGGATGGTTGGTGGTTGGCAAAGACGAAGACGTAGTAGATGGAACTGTGGGATCACACCGCCTGGCTTGGACACGAGAAGGAAGAGCTTCAAGGGAAGGGAGGGCGGACACTTGTCATGGCAGAGCTCAGAGCTCGAAGCTCGAAGCTCGAAGCTGGGAGTACTACATACATCGGACCAAGTTCAGTTTCTGTTTGAATTTATTTAATGGCATGACAAGGTCAAGACGCCACTACCACTTGGCCAGACTACGCAGCCTCACCACGACCGCAGCCCAGGAGAAGTCAGCAGCAAATGGAGGTGGAGGTGGTGCATGTCCATGTCCATGTCCGTGTGCCTGTGGTTGTGGAGGAGGGACCTTTTGAGTGGAGTCGGCGGCTACCTGCCGACTGGCAATCGGCGAAGCGACGAACGCGCCAGTTGGGCCGGGCCATAAGTCACAAAGCAATTACAGTGAATTGCTTTCTACAGGCCTGAGTCCGAGTTGCAGTCGCAGTCGCAGTCGCAGTCGCAAACCAAGTCCAAGTCAAAGTCAAAGTCTCAGGTTCAGCTTGGTATCCCGACTGACTCCCAGCTCCAGGTCCGAGAGCAGCAATCTGAAATAAATGGAGGAGCAGCAGCAGGAGCAGGAGCAAGAGCAGGAGCAGGAGCCAGAGCAGCAGCACTGGCAATAGAGCACAGCCCAGAGGCATCAACGGCAGGAAAGGTTTGGGTATGGAGGAGCTGGTTGCACAGTGGAGCACGGGTATGGGGAGTTGGAACAGGATCTAAGTATTAGATGTGGGTTCTAGATTTTTAGTAGTAATTTATTAGATATTATAAATATATTAGAAATTTCTTATCAAAGAGAATGCTTGTTTCTTAATATATGAAACAATTACAATTTATTTTAGAATGAGAACATGGATTTCCAATAATGGATTTATATAATTTATATTTCTGGGTTTTGGTTTGGTTTTGTAACATTATTTCGCCTTAGAAATTCCCTAGTGAGAATTCAGTAATATCACAAATGTTGAAATACAATCCCTAACAAAGTTTACCTTAAGCTTTCCCTAACAAAACCGAAACAAACTGTAAAAATAACCTGCAAGACTTGGTTTCTACGAAAAATTAGACCTATTTGTGATGTAAAATATACCAAATGAGTTCATAATATATTATATTTTGTTCTATTTTCTAGAAGGAGTATTATGTAGAAGGAATATTATCTAGAAGGAATATTAACTTAAAAAATTTCTCTATATGAGTATTATCTGGAAGGAATATTATCTTAAAAAATATCTTTACTGTCATAAGGAAGTTCTATGTAGAAGTTCTTTTAGAGCTCTTAAAAATACTATTGAAGTTCTTATAAGGGGAATAAATTCCAAATAATTAATAGAATCTATAGATATATCTATCTATATCTATATCTATATCTATATCTATATAGAATCTCTACATAATATTTTATATATTTTTATTTAATTTCCCATTTGCTTTGTAAATTTTCGGAATAATTCCTCTGCATCTTTCCTCTATCTCAGATGAGGTTTTCCCTTAAGACTTTTTCAAAATTTGGATGAAATGAAATGGGTTCTTAAGGTTTCTTAAGGTTTCCCTCAACCTTATGCCAAAACCCCTTTACCTTTTCTCATATACACTTCGATTTGCTTCGAAATTGTCATAATTATAACGAATTCAATATTAACCTGATTCATTTCTGTTTCCCTGATGCACCATTTGAGCCGCCTTGTCCATCATCATGCACAGTGTGCAGGGGATATGGCGCATCGGATTGAAAGATGGGCACTAATCCGGCCACTGCGAGTGTCCAGGCAACATAACCCCCAACTCTTAGTGATACTCCTCCTACTACTCCAGCTCCTACTACTACCCCTCTTCAGTTCAGCCTTCTGCTCCTTTTTGCTCCTCAGTCAACGTTGAAGGTGGCGACCGAAAAGCTGTACGCGAATCCCGGGTTTCATAACACTATAAAGATGAAATTGAAACCGATTACCGCACTCTTGAAAAAAACGATCAAGTACCACGAATGCTCGCGGACACATTTTACTCATGTAATTTTATTGCGGCTGCGAATGATTGGCAATTCTGGCTAAAAGACAAAGCGCAGGGAAGGCACTCGGCTTCGGCTTCAGCTTCAGCTTTGGCTTCAGCTTTGGCTTTGGCTTTGGTAAGGCTAAAGCTATGGCTATGGCTCGGACCGATGGATGGATGGATGGCTGGATGGCTCTGGTCGTCTGCTGGCTGGACAGAAAACCAGTTACCAATGCTGCACAATGGCGTTGCCGATGCCGATGCCTGGGATTTGGGGGTGAGGTTGAGGACGTGAACGCGAACGTGGATGTGGACGCTGAATGTCGATGGCTGCGGCTTGATGATGCCAAAAAGAGGAGGCATATATATATATATAAACATAAAAAAAAAGAGAAGCGAACAAGAAAAACAATGGCAAACGAAGCCAAACAGTTAGATGAGACACCTGCCATAGAAAGAGAAGGATGATGAGGATGATGATGATGATGATGATGATATTTCTCCAATTCCAATCCCAATCCCAATCCCATCCAATTCAATCCAATCACTCAACGGAGGCAGAGACATACACACACCCGAGAGGAGCAGCTCAAAAGTATGGCAATCCCGGGCCATCATAAAATGTGCGAAAGAGAACTCAACATGGAGGCAAAACGTGGTTGTGGATGGGAACGTAGACGTGGACATGGATGTCCGCACTCACCTTTTGCAGAGTGTCGTAGATCAGCGAGCATCAAAAACGGGGGGAAGCAAAGGCACTTAACTTGTCTCGGGGCCCCCAATAAGCCAACCTGCCAGCGGGAGCGGAAAATGCATTGGCCAAACGGAGGAGGGTCCAAGGCAGGGACCTGGGACATCGGCTTTCCGCTCTCATCTCACCTGGCTGGTCGGCTGGTCGGCTGGTCGGCTGGTCAGCCCGTGAACTATGGGAATAAAAATGGAAATAAATGTAATGCCGCATAAAAATAAATAAATAAAACCCTTTTCACAGACATTCAAATATCATATGAAGGAAGTGGCAGAGGGACCGCAGTTCTTTTAAGGTGCCGAAAGGACACGGCAACACCTTGGAGCCAATTTAAGAGGATGGCATTGGAACAGAGACAATAGACAACGACTGGAACTGAGTTCAGGGATACTGAGTTTCTGATATTAAATAACCAGAAATTAGCTTTTACTTTGACTTCTTTTACTAAATTTATTTGAGAGAAAGATGGTGTCATTGGAAAAAGTAAAAACCCCTTGAATACTCTTCCTCAAGCAGGGTGGGAGCTTCCCCCCAGAGCTCCAGGGATTTCTATTAATGATATTAAATTACCAGAAATTAGTTTTTACTTTGACTTTTACTAAATTTATTTGAGAGAAAGATGTTGTCATTGGAAAAAGTAAAAACCCCTTAAATACTCTTCCTCAAGCAGGGGGGAGCTTTCCCCCAGAGCTCCAGGGATTCCCATTGATGATATTAAATAACCAGAAATTAGCTTTAACTTAGACTTATTTTACTAAATTTATTTGAGAGAAAGATGGTGTCATTGGAAAAAGTAAAAACCCCTTAAATACTCTTCCTCAAGCAGGGGGGGGAGCTTCCCCCCAGAGCTCCAGGGATTCCCATTGATGATATTAAATAACCAGAAATTTGCTTTTACTTAGACTTATTTTACTAAATTTATTTGAGAGAATGATGGTGTCATTGGAAAAAGGAAAAACCCCTTAAATACTCTTCCTCAAGCAGGGGGGAGCTTCCCATTGAGTTGCAGACCCGGTTTACTCCTCTCGAAATAGGCCAGACCCTAGCCTTAGTGTGTGTGTGTGTTGTGATGGAGGCGGCTGATCGGTGATACTTTTACGAGCGAATGTTACCCAATCTGGCCATTTGCAGGCATGCATTTCCATTGGAAATATGGCAATTTGTTGGCATCCTATATATATATACCCATCCTATTGCCGTCACTGCAGGACTCTTCGTTTTGATACTGCCGCCAGGGCCAGCTTGCAACGATTGCCTTGATCCGATAAAAGAGCTCCCAGCTTCCATCTCCCAGCTTCATCTCCCAACTTCCATCTCCCAGCTTCCATCTCCCAGCTTCATCTCCCTCCACAGAGCCAAAGATCATTTGCATCCTCGGAGGGAGCCGGGGGCACCCTAGGAAATCTACCAGCTGCCATTTGTCTGGAAGCGATCGCCGTTGCAATGGCCAATCACTCATCGCCCGGATACTTCCGCTTGGGCAAATCGAATGGCTTAAGCGGTTTTCCTATCATCCCAGGGTCATTGAAAGAGGTCTCCCTGGGAAGTCAAACTAAATAATAAATAAGCTCCTAGTTAAAGCATATTAATTATTGCTTCAACTGCATTATAATAATGATTCCAATTGTCAAAGTCTCTGCATTTCGATTGAATTTTGTACTGTGTAATATCGGTGGTATCAGATGGCAAAAAGGTGGAAACGAAACGAGAGTGGCAACGCGAATACGCAAGAAATAATATAAACAGAAGGGGACAGGATTGAGGAACAGAAAGACAGTCAGACAGACAGACAGACAGACAGCAGCAGCAGCAGCAGCAGCAGAAGAACATGGCCCCTGAAGTATGAAATTCGCATAATTTGAGAAACCGATCTCAATGGCATGACAGAGCCAGATAATCATTTAATGCCCTCCGTACGGAACGCCCCTGGTTGGAAACTGGTACGACGAGGGCTAATAACATTGTGATCCCGATCCCGATCCCGATCCCGATCCACACAACACACACACTCGCTCTCCTCTCGTCACGCTCTACCCTTGACTGTTCTCTTTTTGCTGTTATTTTTTTTGGCAGTTTTAAGTTTGAATTCGGATTCGGGATTGGTTTGGGGATACCGCCGCCACCCATCCTTATTTACCTTATTCGCAGGATTGACAGGCTCTCTCAAGTGACTTTCGCAAGTGTTTTTTCGGGCGACACAATGCACCTTCCCTCATGAAGGCAGCAACATGAAGGCACCACCACCAGCACCACCACCAGCACCAGCACCACCATTGCCTTGGCACGCCAAGCCACTCCAGTGCACGGCACTGCCCTCTTTGCCAATCCACGGTTATCCCTTTTCTGCCGCGGATGAAGGACTGACGGACTGAGGGACTGACAGACTGGAAGACTGACGAACTGGAGGACTGACGAACTGGTGGACTGGAGAACTAAAAAGACCGAAAGGAGGCGACGAACTATTTCGCCCCGTTAACATGTTCACTTTTCAAGTGCTTCCTTTGTGACTTGGCTGACTTGACTGACTTGACTGGCTGACTGGCTGACTGACTGACTGACTGACTAACTGTCTGCTAGTATGAGGCCTGGTCGCTCGCCCGGCCGGCACAGCCACTGACACCGCCATGACGGCTGCCTCTCAAAGAAACCCATAGCCAAAGTCAAACTCAAACTCCAAACTCCAAACGCAAAACGCAAACGCGCGCCGCCGAATGCCTGTCGTAGTCGCAATTCCAGGTCCCCAATTCCATTCCCAGTCGGATTTCGATGTGGCCCAGTCCCGGACCTCTTTCTCCGTCAGCCTCAGGGACAGAGACAGTGTTGGCCAAAATGAGGGAGAGATATTCGATTGGGAAAATGACCAAGGAAAAGCATTTGAGAAAAAATATATAAATACATTAAAAATATAATTAGGGCTAAGCCTTGCTTAAATTAGTTAAAATGTAAAAAAAAAAAGCAAAGTCCAAAAAAATTTGTATGTTGTTGAAATTGCATAGCAAAGTCATTGAAATATACCTTTACTATAACAAAATTATAGATTTCAGTGATTGCTATAGCCCTCGAGCTTGTAGTTTTCTAATATAGAAACTTTAGAAAAATTGTAAAAAACCGAAATATGTTCTGTTGTTGAATTTTCTGTTGTTGAATTTACTGTTGTTGAATTTTTTGTTGTTGAATTTTCTGTTGTTGAATTTTCTGTGGTTGAATTTACCATTGTTGAATGTTTAAATGTTCTCGTGGTGAATTTTCTTAGCTGAATCTTCTGTTTCTGAATATTGTGTTCTTGAATGTTAATTATGTAAATGTTTTGTTCATAAATATTCTGTTGTTGAATTTTCTGTTGTTGAATTTACTGTTGTTGAATGTTTTGTATTAAATTGTTCTGTTGGTGAATTTTCTGTTGCATAATATTGTGTCCTTTAATTTTACTTATTTGAATTTTCTGTTCATAAATATTCTGTTGTTGAATTTACTGTTGGTGAATGTTTGGTATAAATTATTCTGTTGGGTAATGTTTTGCATAAATTCTTTTGTTGGTGAATTCTTTATTTCGGAATATTTTGTTCTTGAATGTTACTTATTTAAATGTTCTATCGATAAATATTCTGTTGTTGAATTTTTTGTTGTTGAAATTACTATTGTTGGTGGATTTTCTTTAGCGGAATCTTGCGTTGCTGAATATTACGTTTTTAAATATTGCTTATTTAAATGTTCTGTTCTTTAATGTTCTGTTGTTGAATCTTCTTATGTTGAATTTTCTTTTGTTGAACTCAGTTAGCGCGAAGCACTTTCTACTTTTTAACGCTCACAAGATATGTTGATATATATTTAAACCTCAAGAAATATGTTATTTAATATGCAATTTTAGAAATATGCTAAAATATATATTAAATTTTGTCGGGAAATCAGTCAGTTTGGCGGCACAGCCGCTAAGCGTGAGCGAAACCCCACAGTTGACGACGCCAAATGTCGTCGTTACGTTAACTCTGGGACCAGCGCACCGCAAGGATTATGATTTATGCGGAATTGTCACGCCGCTGACAAAGTCAAGTCGTGTGTGGCTCTGAGCCTCTTCAGTCTTTGGGGTTCCCTCCAGTCTCCAGTCTCCAGTCTCCGGGCCGCCTGCGGATCAACTGCTAATGGGTGCCGGATCACTTAGGCGGCGACAGTTGCAGTTGCAAAGTCAAAGAGGAAAAGCCAAAAGCAAAAGCAAAGCCAAAAGACAAAACCAAAAGCAAAAAGCAAAAACCAAAGCCAATGGCAATGTCATGTATGGAGGGAACACCGGCGCACACCAAAGGGTTAATGCCGAACTTCAAAAGGCCTTAATGAAAAGTTCAGTTGATTTGACGGCGCACTCGAGAAATCGCCCGCTCGTCGCTTTCAAGTCAAAGTCACTATTGCCCTGTCTGTCCGATTGACTCTCCTATATACATCGTACATCGTACATCGTATATATAGTTTTTTTTTTATACGGCAAAAGCGGAGCGGAGGAGCAGCGACAAAAAGTCAACCTGGTTGGACGCGAAACTCGGTCCGTGCCGTGGCACGACAACACGACATCGTTTTGTACGTCACTCAAATCGTTCGTTGGCTGTCAGGGAGACAGTTCAAAAATGAAATATGTATATACACATTATAACAAATTCTAAAAAGGCAAAGACACACACATGCACTCGCCGCGGACTCGCCAGACGACAGCCCAGCCAAAGTCGCAGTCGCAGTGGAAGTCGAAGTCGAAATCATTGATTGAACACACAAACACGATTACAGAAAGAAAAAAATAATAAAATAAATGTCTTTGTTTTAATCGAATTGCATGTGTCAAGTGCAGATAACAAGATTACAGCAATAAATGTTGGAAATCTATGAATTAAAATGTTAATAATTTGAATATATATAGTTGTAGGTCATTTTTTTTAAAGATTTTTAAGCTTAGGAGAACTTTAATGAAAATAATTTATAATAAATACATTTGTTGAACTTGTTTAAACGATTTTAATTTCCATGAAAACTGTTTTTAAAATAATCTAAATAAATAAATTTTTTAAAAAGATTTTAAGTCTTTTTTAAGATCTTAATGCCTAAACCTTTGACTTCTTTGGCTTTATTATATTAGCTATAAAAAGCTTCCCTTTTCGCTTATTTTCCAAAATAAATTAGCAGTTTTTGAATCTAAATTTAAATACAGCTTAGATCAACTTATTTAAAAACAGAATATGTTAGAAAAAGGTTATTTTTTATTATCTAGATCTGTGAGCTGGAGTCTTGGGCTCACTCACTCCCTTCTTCAGGCACAAATAAATATTTACATTTTATTTCGAGATTTCAACAACAAGTATTAAGTATTTAATATTAATATTATTTAGTATTTAATATTAAATAATTTATCTTAGTTTTGCTATTTTTATAGAAAGATTTTCGTACATTTTGGCAAATGATTATATTTTTTAGATCCCTAGAAATCAATGATGATAAATATGCACATATCAAGTTTTTTTGTATTATTTTCATCTGCTTTCACTTACCTTTTTTTATAAGATCTTAAATAAACTTGATCTCTTTTTATTTTAAATTATATCAAATATATTATTTAGTTGATGTTATTTTTTTCCTGTGCCCTGCAGCCAAATTGAAACCACTGGCAGCACTCAAAGAGGGTCCCGGCTCTTGAGAGCTGGTGACGGTGAAGGTGACGTTGCCATTCCTGGTGCCAACGAGTGACATGGACAGGGACAGGGACAGGGACAGAGGGAAATGGACACGGAGAGACACACTCACAGGGTTTGCCCCAGACGGAGTCGGAAACTCGAGTGTCATTGTCTTTGTCGTACATTTTGATTTTATTATTGATTCAATTACAATGTCAACGGGAAGCACTCGTGTCTATATTCGCAGGGATCAGATCAGAAGGGGGAGTAGGTACATAGCACCGGACACACATCAAATATTCAGTCGAAGGACTCTTTCATTAATTAATCAATACTGCAGTACTTTTTATGTTCAACTTGGCAACAGCATTTGCTATATATTTAATGGGAAAATCACCAGTCGAGGAGGGCTGATAATAAATACAGCTAGCAATCAATGACAAAAATGTAGTATGTGTACCTTAGTTGTTATATATTTGATGGCTGTCGATCTGCCTGGTTGACATGCGCCGCCCGGTCATCACTATTGTATATATACATATATATGCAGCTGATAATTAAGCTAATGAATTGCATCAATGTTTGTCTAGCTAAAACTGTTGAATGTCCAAAATAAATAAAAAAAGTGGAATTTCCAAGCTAAGAAAAGGGGAATTGCGTGGGAATTGGAATCAAATCAGACTTGAGAGAATACAGATTTAATTCAAGTTCCTTTGATTTAAATTGCAATTATTTTCAAGTTCTAAAAAAGCCCAAGTTTGTTTACAATTCAACAGAGCTCTCTTTATATACAACATAATGGCTGTAAAACTGACGAAAACACCTAAATGGTAATGCTAATAAGCCGTTTAAATTTGGTTTCTTATTTTTCCATTATTGCTGCTGCTGGGTGCTAATGACAATACAATTTGATTAGCTCGTTTAATTGGTTTTCTTTTTACACATTTGTGTCATACGCTGTCAACTCTGGCTCCGTGTTGCATGCACTCTACGTCGTTTTTTATGGGGTATATGGAAGATAATAGGAGATATTGGAATTATTAAAAATTCTATTGAAAAATATGGAATTCCAGAAAATAGTTTAAATAATATTGAAAGATATTTAACTATTATTAGCAGTTATACATAGGCTTTAAGGTTTTAAAACCTCTTTGAAAAGTGTCTTGGAACTGGGCTATATCATTTTGTACATTAAAATTTTGTTTTAATTAAATAAAACTTATATTTTTATTATACATTTTAATGATACCATATTTGGTAACCTGTAATGCCCATTGTAATTTCATCAAACCCTTAAAAATTCACAATAAAAATAGTTTTTTAACTTTTTTAGATTCGTTTGAATATGATTTGAAATCTCTAAATATTTTTTAACCCATTAAATACCCCTAAAAACTTAGATAACTTTCAATAGTTCTATAATTTTGGTATCTAAACCTTGAATATAATTTTCCAGTAAAATTATGTTTTAGTTAAATAAAACTTGTATTTTTATTATACATTTTAATGATACTATAATAACCTATGTATAATACCCATTAAAATTTCATCAAACCCCTAGAAATTCACAATAAAGAATTGTTTTATAACACTTTCAGACTCTTTTTAAAATGATTTGAAATCTCTAAATATTTCTTAACCCTTAAAAACTCAGATAACTTTCAATAGTTTTATAATTTAGGTATCTAAACCTTGAATATAATTTTCCAGTAAAATGATGTTTTAGTTAAATAAAACTTATATTTTTATTCTACATTTTAGTGATACCATATTTGGTAACCTATAATACCCATTGAAATTTCATCAAAAATTGTTTTTAATACTTTTAAACTCTTTTTAAAATGATTTCAAATCTCTAAATATTAAACACCCCTTAAAACTCAGATAACTTTCAATAGTTCTATAATTATATATATATATCTAAACCTTGAATATAATTTTCTAAAGAGGATTACCTTTGTCGATGCAATCCCCTAAATATAAATATATGACAAATATTATTATTTTTTTCTCGTTTCGTGTGTGCCCAGGCACTTGGCACATTTGTCGTATCGTTTTAGAGAAGATTCGGATTAAATTTTATGGTCGTTTATTATATTTTGTCATTTGATTTAAATTAACACCATTTGGTGGTGGGTGTGGGGGAATGCGTCGATTTGCGTTGATTTCGGCATCGAATATCGATCTTTAAGAGCCGATTTCAAGGGGGGATTCGATTTCTGGCATGGATGTGTGAAATGTGTCGATTTATTGCCGTGTGTGCCCAAGCATTTGACAAATTTTGACGGATGTCTGCTGTTGGCACAAATCATCAATACCCCGATCGTGATAGACTTTTGACTAACCACTGGCTCTACCCTTTCAGATCCGATCCGTGGACACCGAGACAAGACTTGATCTTATATATATTATATTATATATATTCGTTTCTACGCACTAAAAGGGAGTCAGCACCCAGACACTGAAAACGTAAGTATGGAAACCATTAGCTTCTCGGTCACAATGTCTCGCTGGGCAAACTAATTTTTATATCTCTATCGGCCGTCGAGGTGGCCCCAGATTCAGATTCGCCTCAGATATGGCCAACACAATAGAGTCACAAAGCTATTAAAAACTGATATAAATCTCATTAAATGCGATGCTTGTAGCAGATGAACAAAGCCGCCGCCGTCGGCCCCAGTTTCAGTTGAGTTACCCAAGTTTCGGGCCAACTTCTCCTCCTTGCGTTTGCTCTTGCGTTTGCCTTCAATCAATCGTTCGCCTCGCTCCCGGCCATGGACAAGAATGGCTTGCCAACAGTCAGTTAAGATCCAAGCCAGAGTCAGAGTCCGAGTCTGAGGCAGAGGCAAAGGCAGCGACAGCGACTCTCTTGGCCGCAAATGCCAGGGCCAGGCCCATACCCAAAGCCATTCTGATGCCCAGAAATGGCCAAATTTAGCCTGGCCATCGTGTTGGCGACGCCCCAAAAAAAACCGAGAGGTAAATAAACAAAAAGAGTGCAGATTTCCAGTGTCCCATGGGACGATCTGCACAAGTCGCAATCTTCGATCGTCGCAACTGAAAATCGAACAATGCGCCAACAATGTTATATTTAGCTGAAAGAAACATTTGTCAATAATGTTACATTCCCTGTGGGCCTCCACAGGTTATAAGGTTAAAAAAATACTTATAATCCATAGATTATTGGTAACTTTGTGTATTAGGTTTAAGGATGTTTGATATATATATAAAAATATTAAGTATCAAAAACATATTTCAAACAATGAAAGTTTAAACTATGCTGGGCCTGAAAATATTGAAACATGAATTAAATATTGTTTGTGTATCGAAAGAGTCCTCAATGTATAACTCGATTTTCAAACTTTGCCATATATTCGTCGTAGATTCTGTATTTTGTTCTGAAAATCTAGCAAGTCAATTCTTACAGTTTTTATTTATTAACATTTAAATGACTATTTTGTATACTTTTCTCAGATGTTGTTAGAGTTTTAGTCAGCTAAGAAATCATTATAAAATCACAT
Organism: Drosophila truncata; assembly: GCA_008042515.1. Taxonomy (NCBI): domain Eukaryota; kingdom Metazoa; phylum Arthropoda; class Insecta; order Diptera; family Drosophilidae; genus Drosophila; species Drosophila truncata. The sequence goes on along the minus strand of VNJQ01001322.1, from coordinate 31,056 downwards.
ATATTTTTGATCAGCATCAACAGACAAATCTATTTGGCTTTATCATAACGAAAAACAGTTTTTTTTTGTTTTTCAAATTTTTTTCAATATTTTTTTAAGGGTTTACATTGTTAAAATTGTCAAAAACAGGCAAAGATGTAAACTTTTTAAAAACTATAATTTAGATTATTAAAAACCTAACTTTTAAAAACTAACACAATAATATAAAAAATTGAGGCTTCAATATGCTTATTTTAAACTTTAATTTGTTAATAAAACTGTCAAAAAAATTTTGAAAATGCTAAAATTTCAGGGCTTTTTGAGAGCATTAGATGTCCAGAAAGTTAGTGACTGTTATCAATCATATATATACATTCTGATTCGCAATTAAAATCCTAATTAATAATGAATAAAATATTAAGAATAAAACATTTAAATCCATTTTTTTATAAAAATTAGATTTTTTTAGTTTTAGAACATATTTTAATGTTTGTAACCCCTTGAAAAATTCCAAAAAATATAAAAATCAAGCAAAATAAAAGCTTTAAACAAAAGAAGTTAAAAGTAACACAAGTTTTTTAAGTTTTAAGTTATTTTTGGCTTTAATATAAAAGTTATTAATTAAATAGTTGTATTAAAATATACTTAATTATCTTGGTAGTCTGGATTTAACCTTGACATTTAACTTTAAATTAAAAACAAACCAAGCTTAGAAAAACTTCATTATCTCCAATGCCAAAGGTTTATTTTCCTGGATACCTGCCAGTCTCCAGTCTAATTCCCCGCTTAAAGACAAAAATGTGCTCACAGAGCGATGCTTGCCCAAGATAACCCATAGATCCAGTAGCCCCAATATCACACTTTCCATTGGAATGATTTCGATGCGCCTTCGTGTCTGCGCTTGAGGGCTAACCACCGACCTCTATCCACTTATTACACAGTCTAAGCCTCGGATTACGCCGGTTCTCGGTGAGTGAGGGGATCGATCCGAGGTATTAAAGGCTGGAGCTGGAAGCCTTTCGCAGCGAACTCCCGCAGCGAAGTCAGACCCAAAACATCACATCTGATCGGCGGCGACAGAGGTCTCAGATGCCGCCAAGTAGCGCCACAGAGCCACTGAGAGAAAAGTAAGCAAGTTACTTATGAAGCCAGAAATTATGTTAAATATTTAATAATTCTTAATTTTTCACGGTGCCTCAAAGATGCTGCATTTGTCGCACAGTCCCAGGTCTGACTTCGTGTCCAAATTCAAGTCCAATTCCAATTCCAAACCCAAGTCCAAGCCCAAATCCATGTTCGTGCTCGTGTTCATGTCTCTGGCCATTGAGCACCGCTCGTTGTTGGCGCTCTCTCTGTTTGTGGTTCCTGCGGTGGCTCTGTGAATCTGTGGTTCTGTGGTTCTGTGGACTCTGTGTCCGAGTCTCTGGGGATTGTGCACCCAGCGGCTTCCGTCAACGATCCCTCTAAGCGATTTGCATATTGAACAGCGAAAAAGAGTGAAAACCGAAAGCCGAAATCCGAATAAAAACACAGAGGAGTTTTTTCGTTGAAATCACTTTGTTAAGCCCTCGGATCTTGGATGCTCCTCCGATCGTTTCAGTTCTGTTTTTGGTGCGATTCCAGAGGCGTACATAATCGGAACTGAAGTGGTGCCGCCGTCGTCGTCGTCGTCGTCGTCGTTGTGGTCACGCCGGTGTCGACGGGCGGAGGAGGCATTAACTCTGACCAACATATCTCATATGCAGCAGGCCGTGTTGACACTTTTTATGTGTTTCATAAATTAAGTTTTACAAAATAGAGAATCGAGGCGAAGGGGGGATCTTTGTGTGAGCCGTGGGACACTTGGTTTGGGGTTCAGAGTTGGGATTTTCGGTTGGGATTGGGGTTCCGGGGGGGATCCTCCGCTTGGCCTGCGTTTAATGGTTGACATCTGAAATTTTCTGTGTTGGCCGACTTTAACACGCATTTATGGCCGCTGCTTTATGGCCTTCGGAATGCGTTAAAAAAAAAAAAAAAAAACGTTCCTTATGACGGCTGCCGCCGTCGATTCTATGCGATAAAGCCAATAATAAAGATGATTGGTGTCTGGAATGCCATTTTTCTCATCTTTTGTCCGAGGGTTGCTGCGTTGCGATACGAGACGAGCTCGCAGCTCGCAGCTCGCAGCTTAGCGGCAATTTTGTTGTGAGACGAAAATGAGTTTCATGTGAAATTCAAAATTGAAAGGAGCTGGAGCTCTTCTCATCTCGGACAGACTCTTTCGTCTGTCTGCCAGTTGAAGGAGTTGGAGGAGTCAGAAAATTGACCATTAGCCATCGATTCGAGCGGGAAACGTGTGTAGCCAGAAAATCTTGGCTCTGAACAGGCTTGTCAAGTCATTTAAACCAAAACTGAGTTTAGTTTTGCCAGAAAACTATATAAATTGATAGAGTCTTAGAGAAAAATCTACTAGTTTACTCTCAAACATTTTATTTAAGCTGACTTACCTTGAACTTGTTCGGCTTACCGAAGTTTATATAACCTTGCAGATTAAAATTGAGCTATGTAATTAATAACGAAATTCTAAGATAACTTTAAATGGCCGAATCTCAAATTTGATGAAAATATGTTGAGAAACAACCGAGTTATGATTTTTTCTATTATTTCGCTGATGTTCCTATGGCAGCTATAGAATATAGTCGTCCGACTTTTATGAAATTTTAACCGAAATTCTGGAATAATATTAAGTGACGAAATCTAAAGTTTGATGAAAATATGTTGAGAAACAGCGAAGTTATACTTGCTTCACTTTAAGGGCTTTCTTTCTTATAGGAGAGAGATTTCTTATATACAAAAGATTTAGCTACCAAAATAACAACTATCAGTGACTGCAATGGCCTGCAATTTAGTCACATTAACGTCTCAGTTGGCTTCATTACGAAAGCACAGTCACAGTCACAGTCACAGTCACTGTTTCAGTATCAGTTTTAGTTTCTGTTTCAGTTTCAGTTTCTGTTTCAGTTTCTGTTTCAGTTCGAGCGGAACTGCTCCCGCAGACGGTGCCAAAAGCGGTCCAGCAACTTATGGCCTTAAGTACCCTAATTATAGACAGACAACAAACAAATTATATAATTGCTTTGCTCCAATAATACTCACTGCAAAACTGTCACTTTGATGCAATCAGTGCTCGCAGCAGCAGCAGCAGCAGCAGCAGATCGGTTTAAAGACACAGATGCAGATGCAGATACACAGATACACAGATACACGTGCGACCCAGGGGAGAACTGGTTTGGCCAGAACCCCAACTCGGAGAGCAGCAGCAGCAGTGTAAGTGAGTAGAGTAAAAAATAAAATTAAACATCAGCCGAAAGCAATTAAAAGCCACCGCTGTCGCGCCGCATTTCATCTCCGGGGCTAAATGCCGGCAAAGACTGTGCCAGGCCAGATTCCGAGAGCTGAGATCGGAGATCGGAGATCCGAGATCCGTAGAGTACAGAACGAAGCAGCAAACAGAAACGTAATCGAAATAAATGACATTACAGCTGCCGTCCGAACAGGTGGCAATTAAAAAACAATTTGTTTACCATTTAAATTACTTGCCAAGATGACATATGTCATGCAAAGTCCCCCGTCCCCCCTCCTTCCAATGCCAACAAATGGCACAGTCCAAAGACAGTGTAATAATAGGAGCCAAGTCGTTGCCATATTGGGAATATATACACAATACACAATGTGCGTCAGATTATCCATGAAGCTGGGGATTATACATACTTGAAAGCCCTATTTATATTCTGAACAGAAATGTCACAACTAACAACTGCCAGCTATTAAATATATCCATAAAAATATAACATAAAGCCATAAAAGACCTTGGAGTTGGTTCTGAGAATTAAATCAAATCCATGTTTAGACTCTGAAAAGAAATGGCATAACTTTAAATAACTTTTTACTTAAGATTTGTGATCCTACGAGCCAAGCATCCTTTGAAAGGTTTGGAGGATGAAAGGAGGTAAGGGGTTACTCTGCTTATAAAAATTATAAGGGTTAAGGGTACTCTTTTTGTTTTTAATTTTCTAAAATTTGTAGAACTTTGACTTTGATTTTCAACAAAATATTATTAAAAATTAATTGCTTATGGGAAATGTTAACTAAAAGTGAGACAAATTGCTGGCATTTGGCAAATCAAGTGCATAGGCGTTATGTATCTTAGTATTAAAATGTCTTTTGATGTTCTCATAGGTATTTTGATTTTAATTTTCTAAAATTTGTAGAACTTTGACTTCGATTATCAACAAAAAAATATTAAAAATGAATTGCTAATGGGAAATGTTAACTAAAAGTGAGAAAATTTGCTGGCATTTGGCAAATCAAGTGCACAGGCGTTCGGTATCTTATTATTAAAATGTCTTTTGATGTTCTAATGGGTATTTTGTGGGGAATCAAAAATGTTGTATATATATATTGAGTTTTGACACAGGATCTGTATGTAAGCTGACATAATCGTGATTTTATTTATATGAATGAAATCCAGTACATTTACCACTTTCAAAAATTAGAGTTACTTAACAAAATAGACCTTTAAAAAATAAAGGGAACTTGAAAATCAATAAATAATAAATATATAAAATATATAAAATAATAAATACAAATTTTCTTGCAAAGCAGAAGATCAAATGCTGGTTTTCTTCTGCTAATAAATAAATAAATCTACTAAGTACTCTCCTTTCTTTATTTGCAAAATGGGTGTGGCTACATGAACGCGATTTGCAGAGTTCGTTTCTTGAGTCTTTCGTATTTAAAAACCCATTTGATTCGAGGGCCATCGAGCAGCTGCTGTTGCCTTAGTTCCGTTTCGATTCATCATCTAGCTAAACACCCAACACACACAACACACAGTCTCCGATTTGGAATCGTTGTCAAGTGAAGTATTCGTCGCCAAGCGGCACTCATCACATCGATCGAGATCGAGAACGAGAATGAGAACGCGAACGCGAACGAGATCGAGAAGTGAAGTTGAATGGCGATCACGATCGGGCGATGCCTTCGTTTATGCTCTGCTGTGGCCTCTGGTCGAATTGGATCGGATCGGATCGCACAAGTAAAGAATGTGACATGGGGACCTGAAGTGGCCCCAGTCTTCAGCGAGAAGAGCGTCTTCTGCACGCACACACTCGCGCATTGTCATGTCACGCCGAGCTCTCCAGTCCACAGTCCACACAAGTGTCCATCGTCCATCGTCCATCGTCCATCGTCCATCGGTGCGGCTCTCCAGCGCCGTGGACGTGAAGTGTCCACTCAGAATTTGTCACATCATTATTCTTATTTTTCTTTTCAATAATCATCTGTACTCGTGTATGCACGCCTGGGAGGTCTGCCGCGGCATGATGTCCACTTCGTTAGACGGCGACGGCGACGGCGACGGTTTCGGTGGAAACTCCTTGAGCGGCCGCCCGAGCTGTGGACAATGTTTCAGATGGCAGATATGGGAGGCAAGAGCCCCCAAGATCTAGATCGTTTTTAGGCGGCCACACACCTAGCCACACGATCGATATGTACATTTTCTACCCTTATTTATTTATTTATTTATTATTTTTGTAGATCTAAAGATCGTTTTTATTCATAGTTTAGATATTATAGAAAAGTTGCTTACAGGAATACTTTGAATCAAAGTATTGCCACACAAAGATTATACCATTATAAGATGCGTAACGCCAAATGTTTTCATTGAAAAAATTAAAATATATTTGGGAATTAAAATAGTTTATAAACCTTGTGTTTTGCCTTTATTTATTTGCAGCCAACGATCGAAACGGCAACGAATAGCGCTAAGCCACGAGCGATCCTCAAAAGAGCATCCTGCATCCTGCATCCTGCAACCTACAGCCTGTATCTAGTCTACTATATCGTCAGAAATCTACCGATTAGCCGTAGTTTGTAAGCCGCTTGATGAATATTGGCCAGGAGAAGCATTCGCACTTGCATCCGCATCCTCAGCCTCAGCCTCAGCCACAGTCCAGCAGTCGCGTTGCAGATCCCGTGCAGCAGCAGCAGCATCAGCAGCAGCAGCAGCAGCAGCAGCAGATCCCCATTGCCAGTAGTGGAGGAGGCACTGCCAACGTTTCCAGCTCCAACTCCAGTTCCAGCAGCAGCCGCAGCATCACCGCCAGTTCGTCACCATCCTACCTGCTCGGCTATCATCACTACCAGCTGCCCGGCCATGAGCGGCACCATCCGCTTTCGCTCAGCAATCACCAGCAGCAGCATCCGCATCCGCTCCCGCTCGCCCATCCGCCGCGGGGCAACGCCGAGCAGCGCCTGAGTCCCGTCGATCGGGATTCGGGACCCGCATCCTTCCCGATGGTGATGACCTCCAGTCGCCGCAGTTCGCCACCCCTGCCGCCGCTAACATTACCACTCCCTCTGCCCCTGACGCTGCCGCTGCGTCATCCTTTGGCCCTGAGTCACGGCCACAATCCGAATGCCAGTGCTGGCAACGGCGGTGGTGGTGGTGGTGGTGGACAGCAGCATTCGCCGTCCAGCCGCTCCAGCCAGACGCAGTCGATGAGCGCCCACTTTTCGCAGCTGGCCCATGCCCAGCTTCATCTGCAGAGTCAGCTGCAGCAGAAGCTGTCGGCCAGTGCCAGGAATAGCTCTAGTTCCGGTGGTTCAGGCTCGGGCTCTGGCCCAGGATCTGGCTCGGGTCCCGGCAGCGGTCCTGCGCCAGAGAATCCGCTCAGCGATCTGCAGAACATGCAACCCTTTGACTTTCGCAAGATCAGCTCCGCCTCGCTGGGCGCCTTCGCCGGTCCGCTGCCCAGTCCAACGGAGTTTGCCCACCACCATCAGCAGCATGCGCAGCACCAGCATCAGCAGCATCAGCATCACCTGCATCGCAGCAACCAGTTCTTCAGCGCCATGGCGATGGCCTATCATTTGCCGCCGCCGCCTCCGCCGCCACCGCCCCTGCATCCGCCGGGCTCGGACACGCACTCACCACCGCCGCCGCCGCCCCATGGCGTGGCCCAGTATCCGCACCCGCACCCGCACCCACATTCGCATTCGCATCAGCATTCGCACACAAACGCCGAGGAGGGAGGCGGCGGCGGCGGCGGTGGTAAGCGGAGCGGCGACAAGGGCGGCGGTGGTGGCGGCAGCTCATCGTCCGCCTCGGGCTCGGTGTCGGGTTCCGGTTCGGGTTCCAATTCGGGCTCCAACTCGGGCTCCAATTCGCAGCGAATGACCCGCCTGGCGCTGTCCTCGAATCTGAGGGCCAGCAGAAAGACACACTCTCCAGGAGGAGGAGGAGGAGGCGGAGGAGGAGGTGGTGGTGGCAAGCGGCAGTGGGGCTCCATGCCCGCTAATCTGGGCACCCAGTTCATCAATCCGGTGACCGGCAAGAAGCGCGTCCAGTGCAACGTCTGCCTGAAGACCTTCTGCGACAAGGGCGCCCTCAAGATCCACTTCTCGGCGGTGCATCTGCGCGAGATGCACAAGTGCACCGTGGATGGCTGCAGCATGATGTTTAGCTCGCGTCGCTCGAGGAATCGCCACAGCGCCAACCCCAATCCCAAGCTCCATTCGCCGCATTTAAGGCGCAAGATCTCGCCGCACGACGGACGCAGTGCCCAGCCGCATCCGCTGCTGCTGCAGGCGCCCAATGGCCTCATGGCCGGACTGGCGCCCTTTGGCAGCTTTCCGCTGCTGACCCCGCCGCCGGACTTGAGGCATCATGCCATGGGCGGTGGTGGTGGTGGGGCTGGCAGCGGCGGCGGCGGAGTGGGAGCTCTAGAGCTGAAGCATGGCCAGGACTACCTGCAGAGGTCTTATCTGGATGCTGGGCGGTACGAGGGACAGCGCCGGAAGCTGCCGCCGGAGCATGACCACACCGAGGATGAGGACGATGATGAGATTCTCGAGGTGGGTGGCATTTATTCTTATAGAATCGTATATAAACAGATAACTTTTCAAGCACATTCCGAAAACACTTTTTCGATAACTTTTTGACCACTTTTCGATCACATTCCTATAACATTTTTTCGATAACCTTTTGAAAACTTTTCTATAACTTTTCGAACACATCCCGATAACACATTTTCGATAACTTTTTAACAACACTTCTTCAATAACTTTTTGACAACTTTGCGATAACTTTTCGAGCACATTCCGATAACACTTCTTCGATAACTTGTTAACTACTTTCCGATAACTTTTCGAGCACATTCCGCTAACAATTTTTCGATATATTTTAGACTACTTTCCGATAACTTTTCGAGCACATTCCGCTAACAATTTTTCGATATATTTTAGACTACTTTCCGATAACTTTTTGAGCACATTCCGATAACACTTTTTTGATAACTTTTAGACAACTCTCCAAAAACTTTTCGAGCACATTCCGATAGCACTTTTTCGATAACGTTTTGACTACTTTCCTATAAATTTTCGAACACATTCCGATAACTTTTTTTCGATAACTTTTTGACCGCTTTCCTATAACTTTTCGAGCACATTCCGATAACACTTTTTCGATACATTTTTGAATACTTTCCGATAAAGAGAGAGTACTCCTAACATTATCCTTTCGAAATGTAAAAACCTTGTATTTGCAGGTTGGCATCCACTTGGGCGACGACGAGGACGATGACGAGGATGAGGCCGATGCCGATGGGGATGAGGACGACGACGACGATGATCCCGATGGCATTGTGGTGGTGGGCGACGAGCTGGACAGCATAAGGCTGGAGCACGAGAACGATCACGAGAATGAGCACGATCAGGATCAGGATCGGGAGCAGGATGAGCACGAGCAGGATGAGAGCGATGAGCGCTCCGCTTCGGCCGTTTCCGGCCACAGTCAAACCAAAGAGCTGCCCAGTTCGGCCAAGGCGGCAGAGGAGTGTCTCAGCCTTAGCCACACTCACACACACACCCAGGCCCCTGCCCATATCCATGCCCACACCCACACCCACACCCACACCCATGCCCATGCCCATGCCCTTGGCCTTGGCCTTGCCCATGACCATGCCCACGTCCAGGCCCATATCCAGGCCCATGCCCATGCCCAGGCCCTCGCCCAGATGGCGGCCAATAAGCGGAAGCGCAAGAGCCAAAACCCAGTGCGCTGTCCGGTGCAATCGGATGAGAATTCCGGCGACAATTCGGTGGACTACGATGTGGCCGCCGATCTGTCCATCAAGAAGGTGCGTCTGCCCGTGCAGCCCGCAGCAGCATCAGCATCAGCCAAAGAAACGGAGGTGGGAGAGTCCACCAAGTCGATACCCTCGCCGCCGCTCACGCCCTATGGCGACCTCAAGCCGTCTGCTCTTAGCATTAAAACAGAGCAGGATTCCAGTGTGGAGCAGGAACAGGAGCAGGAGCAGGATCAGGACCGGGAACCCGACGCCCAGGAGGAGCAGCAGCAGGATGGGCAGAAGAAGAGCTCAAGCTCAAGTAACACATTGGATCTGTCGCTGGGAGCGGCCAACATTAAGTTGGAGCCCCTCGATGAGATCAGTTACGAGGCGGATGAGAATCGCTATTTGCGCATCAAGCAGGAGCTCATGGGTGGCGACGACGATGAGGACAATGATGTTGATAGGGAATGCAGCAGCAGGACCGCCAGCAATAATAACAACAACAACAATAACAACAATGAGCTCACAGGAGACAGTCACATGAAGGGCGAGAATGGATTACGCAGCGAAGCGTCAGAGGAACGTCAGAGGATCCCTGAACCCGAAACGGAGTCATCAAAACTTGAGCTAGAGCCCGAGCCTGAGCCCGAGCCTGAGCCTGAGCCGGAGCCAGAACCAGAGCCCGATCCAGAGCCAGAGGTGCCCATCGACAAGGAGAATCCGCTCAAGTGCACGGCCTGCGGCGAGATTTTCCAGAATCACTTCCACCTGAAGACGCACTACCAGAGCGTCCACCTGAAGCTCCATCACAAGTGCAACATCGATGGCTGCAATGCGGCCTTTCCCTCGAAACGGAGTCGGGATCGGCACAGCTCCAACCTCAATCTGCATCGCAAGCTGCTCTCCACCAGCGACGATCACGGAATGCTGCCAGTGCTGCCCACGGATCCGCTGCTGGAGCTAATGAGTCTCAATCTGAATAACAACAAGGGATCAAGTGTTGGTGCTGGGGGTTTCGGTAATCCTGCTGCCACGGCAGCCGCCTCTGTGGGCGTTGGCCCCGCTGCCGTGGGCAGCATCCAGGCCGAGATCCTGGCACGCATCTGTGCCGGTGCCCATGCTCATGGCCTGAATGTGCCGCTCTGCTTCGAGGCCCTGCAGCATCGCTTCGCTACGCATGTGGGCCATGGCCATGGGCATGGATATCCACAGCTGGTGGACGGATCAACGGATCCCCGGCTGTTGCTCAATCATGGCGGTGGTAATCCTTTGCTCTTTGCCGCCGGTCTGCCGCGACTGCCACGGTTTCCCCAGCTGACGCCGCACCTGCTGGCCACAGGAGCAGCAGCTGGTGTGGGAGTGGGAGTGGGAGTGGGCGTGGGTGGGCTTAGCCCCTTCTGTCGACGCACCTCCTCCGACTCGAATTCACAGCATTCGATAACGCCGCCAGCGTCTAATCAGCGACCCCATTCGCGCTCTCGTTCGCCCTCGAGGTCCGGGTCCGTGGGATCCGGCTCCCCGGACTTTGCTCACTCGCATGCGGCAACGGCGGCGGCTGCCGGGGTGGGCGTGGGCGTGGGCCTGGAGGAGGTGGGCCAGCGGCAGAGCCCCGATCGCATATCATGACCGTGTACCTCGTACTATGCCAAGGCTTTGGCATTTTATCACTAGAAGATCACAAGTAGATCCACGGCCGATATCAGATCAGATCGTCGTTCATGCAAAATCAGGCTACTAAAAAAGGACTCTTAGGACTACCATATGGCATTGCTCATTTCGCAGGAGGAGAAGGAGGAGTAGGACTTGGCTCACGGAATACGAAATACTTTCACCTAGGCTACTGCTAATATAAAATATTAGATGGAACAACTAGCATTTTTTTTTCTATACATAAATATATATATATATAAAAAAATATGAGATAAATACGAGTCCCAGTGTTTTTTTTTTTTATTTTTTGGAAACTTGTATTTATGGAAAACTGTTGTTGTTTTTGGTGTACAAGAATCGTCGACAAGAATCGAAACGAGAATTGTGTAGAGAATTGAATAATAATAATAATACGTAGAAAGGCAAAGAGAAAAGCATTGTAACAAGTACTAAATAAAATAAAATAAAATAAAATAAAATAAATTAAAAATAATTAACGATATATATATATATATATTATTGTTAGTGATACTCGAGATAATGTGTAAGTACGTAGCCACTAAGCAGCGCCTCTACTGGTACATATACATATATCGTGTGTAATAATTTTTTTTTTTTTTTTTTATTCTATTGTTAAATCGGAGAGGAGAAACCCTAAGTGTATTGTACGATAAATGGCAACGGAAACGGAAATGAAACGAGTCAACAACGACAAAACGCTTGATATATATGTATGTATGTATGTGTGTGTATATGGAGAAACCAACAAAAACGGACTTATCGATTTTTATCGATTATACGATCACTGATTGCCGATTGCCGATGATCAATGATTTCGATTAGTCTCGAATCCCAGCCGAAATAATAGAGTTTTGTTGTTTTCTTTATTACAAAAACAAATCCTAAAGTAATTATATAGTGGGTTAGTTAGTTCTGAAACAGTAACCAGGCAAATACCTTCAACTCATATTTAAGCTATATATGTTTGCAATAAAATATCTGAAAAATTCTTAAATCTTTTGTGTGTGATTTTTTTCGGGAAAAGGCAGGGACTTGAGGGGGATTTTGAGGTAAGTTAAAAATTATGGAATATTCCTTTAAGATTTTTGTTTTAAGGATTATTAGGAAAGCTTTTGAAGAAAGAAATATATTTGAAACGAAAGAAAAATATGAAGTAAAGGATACATCCTTAAATTGTTTACCAATTTGGGAAAGTTCTTTCGAGGAATGACTTAAAAATTTCCAATTCTAAGTTCTTTAATAAAGTAAATACAAATTATATTATACTTTTAATATTGCTTACAGACATTTTTCTTTAGAAATATTTAAAAATATTTTTGTAAGAAAATAAAGTATTTGTTAATAATTTAATTTTAAAAAATATTTTAAAATGAAAACTGGTAAATAATGTTACCAGTTCAGCTTACGAATAACCTAAAAATTCGGATTTCTAAAGTATAATTTAAGGATCCGTTCGATATTGCTTACATATTTTATTTTAAAGATTATTAAGAACATTTTTTAAAAAGAAAAATAAATATTTGCTTATTTTTTTCAATGCTTAAATATAAATATAAAATATAATTTATTTTTTAATTTATACAAGTTCTTTCTACGAATGAATTTTCAAGTCTGAATTCTGCAGAAAGTACAAATCGATTTGATATGGCTTACAAATTGTTTTTCTCAAGAATTATTTAAATGTATTATCAAAGAATAAAGTACTTGCTTATTTTTTTATTTACAAAATATGTTTAAATTGAAATATCTTTAATTTGTTTTAAAATAAAGCAAAGTTCTATAAAAACAAAGTTAAAGTTCTGTAGCCAAGTTTGCTGAAGAAATTCTTAATATATTTTGAAAATTTGAAAATTTTTGGAAATTTAGAATATTAAAAAGGTCCTAAGGATGTTTGTTAAAATAAATAATAAATAAACAGCGAGAATTGGTATAAGATATCGAGTCTAAAAAATAGTTTCCCCTATAAATACAAAATAAATCGGATGAACTTGAGCGCATCGGAGGACGATAGTTGCTAGTTTTTGGGGGAGGAATTGCAAATTGCTGATAACAATTAGGATTGCAGATAGCCAAGGCAATGGAAGTGGCAATGGAAGTGGCAGTGGCAGTGGCAGTTGGTTCTCTCTTCTCGGCAAGGGTTGCCAGCCATTTAATTTTAGATCGATTAAGGGAGCTCGTAAATTTCGCAGTTCCCTGCGAGGACGCGGACGAGGGCGAGGGCGTCAGTGTCCAAATAAATAAATGCAGTGCCAGTATCTGCACATGCAGTCCGTGTCGGAGTCCGTGTCGGTGTCCGTGTCCGTGTCCGTGGGGTGTGCTCGCTCTCATATATGTATATATAGCCATGAGATATGGGTGCGAGCGTCGTGTGGTTGGCCATGTCACCCCTGGGCCAGCATAGACCAGTAACATTGCCGGCTGCTTCGCCATTGCAATGGCCTCCCCTTTTTTGTTTTTATTTTTCTCTTCTTTTTTTTATTTTGGGAAAATAACAGAGCCCGAAGTCCGGGCTAAGCTGAGCTGAGCTGTGGTGCTGTGTGGTGCAATTTATTTAAAGTAACATTTTAGTGTTTCCTTCCGCTGAAATTCGCTCTCTTCCTTCCTGTTGGCAGGATACTCGCGCGGTATCAGTATCGGTCTCGGTCTTGGTCTTAGTTTGGGGGGGGTTTTGGCTTTTCTGTCTGTGCCACTATCCTGGCAGGAGTAACAACAACAACAACAACAACAGATTATGGGTAAATAAAATTGCCACAATGTTATCGTTAAGCCTGCAGCGGACACGCAGAAAACAAGCGGCAAGGCAAGGCAGCAGGCAGCAGGCAACAGCAACGACAACAGCAGACACTGGCAACGGGATATCCGTACCAGCGGCACGTCCTCCCCCGCCTCCTTTTTACATATCCTTACATACATTACGTATGCCGCCACCATATGGCATACATATGTATATGTGCAGGAGATCCTTCCCCCCTTTGAGTATATGTGTCCTGGCTATGTGCGAGTGTCTTCCATTTGCCACCTTAATGTGCCATTAAGTGTGGCGCCACAGCGAAACAATGTTCAGGGGGACGGGAAGAAGCGGAGCACCTCTGCCCTGGGGTGGACTCCAACAATTTTAAATCGTTTCTAATTCGTTCGCTTTAAAATGCAAGTTAGCCCAAGGGTTTTGTTGCGTAAGTTCTAAGGGGGTTTTTTATTTGAATTTTGTAAGAGAAACGGAAGTGAAAAAGGTTCCTTTGTAATAGCAAGATTAAGACAAGTTTTATTTGCTTTCTATTCGTTAATTCTTGCATTAAAGATAAGAAAAATGTATTTATTTATTTGCTTTTTATTCGTTTAATCTTGCTGAATAGAATATATTTATATCAACTTTAAGAATGATTTAAAAAATTACATCCTTAAATAATTTACCAATTTAGCAAAGTTCTTGTTAAGAATCATATTTATATCACCTTAAAGAATAAATTATAAATTAGCTAAGGTAAAGAGGAGTGAAAGAAAAACACCTTTAAATTATTTACCAATTTAGCTAAGTTCTTGTTATGAAAAAAAAATATTATAACTTTGTCAGTTTTCAACAGATAATCACCAAATTTGATATTTGGCCATTTATTATTGTTTCAAAATTTCATATTTAATTTCATGAAAATCGGACGATTATATCTTATAGCTGCCATAGGAAAAATCGGGAACAGTAGGAACGTTTGGCAAAATTTTCGAAAAAAGTTATAACTTCGCTGTTTCTTAACATATTTTGATCAAACTTTAGATTTGGTCACTTAATATTATTCCAGAATTTTGATTTAAATTTTATGGTAATCGGACGACCATATCCTATAGCTGCCATAGGAACAATCAGGGAAATAATAGAAAAAATCATAACTTCGCTGTTTCTCAACATATTTTTTTATCAAATTTGAGATACGGCCATTCATTATTATCTTAGAATATTGTTTTTAAGTACATAGCTCAATTGTCATATGCAGGAGTATATAAACTTCGGTAAGCCAAAGTTAGCTTCCTTTCTTGTTTTTAATTAAAAAAATATGTTGAAATGGCCCGAAAAAAAAATCTGTATCAAATTTTGCTGATGAGTTTTCATCATCACAGCAAAAAAGCCTAAACAAACAACTTCCTATATTAGTTTTCTTGTAAATATATATATTTTTATGATCTAGCATATAGTTATAAATTGATTTATTTTAAATAATAATATTCAACTAATAATTTATATTATTATAATAGTTATTTGAAGAGTTCCAGTATCTATGGTATTTTCCTTATTTCCTATTCGGAAAACGCTTACTTTTCGCATTTAAAAAATATATCTATGTAGATATCGACCTATTCCCAGCTTGTTACCAATTCCAGTAAAGTTTTGTCTGACGAGGACATTTCAGTATGTGTGCCCGGAGGCGCCAGTTCCTCCACAGGACTTTTGTGTTCCGAAGGTGGCACCAGGTGGCTGACTTGGATACATGGCTACATGGCTACATGGCTACGTGGATGCGTGCATGTAAATCCGTTGTACATAAGGACAAAGTGCACCGACCACGCCGGCACACACAGGTATAGTGTAGTGTCGGTCCTTGGCCAGATAGTTGGATGGATGCGATATATATATACAGATATAGACGAGGGCATGTACTATACTGGCTCATGTGGCATCCCAGGGCACACATGCAGTCGACGACGAGGAGGAGGAGGAGGCCCCGGGCCATGTCAGAGTGGGAGCGGGACTGGGTGGGCGTGCCTCTGCCGCTGTTGGTGGGCCTGGGATTGGGAATTGGAGTGGGAAATGGGATTCGGATTCGAATTCGTATTCGGAATGGGATTGTGGTGTGGCAGCCCAAAAAACTGATAGTGTACTACTCCTGCCAACTGCAACTAATTTGTTAGTAAGAGGGACCCACCCCGGCAGCCGGCAGTTAAATCACATCGTAAATATTGCTGCGACCACGGACACTTTCCTACCCGGCCGACATAACTCCTCCCACTCCCACTACCACTGCCACTGCCACTCCCATCCCCTCCTCTGGCTTGATATATAAAGAAAAAAAAAGAAAAAAACAGTATTCTCGATATTTAGCGTTAGTTTAGATTGTTAGGAGCAGCACATGCAACCCTCCAGTTTCAGTCGACATGCAAAATAATGACTGTCTGCATATCCAACTCACTTAGTAGGGCGCCTCCTGGGCCTCAGTGCACTCCTATTCGCACTCAGAGGTTCGCAGAGGAACAGGACTAAGAGCATACTTTTACAAGGATTATGATTCTATAATTATTTTGCAGAATAAGACTGGGTTTAATTATGGAGAAACTTGTAAAACTTATCAACTCCTTTTGGGAAAAGTATTAAGGAAAAGTATTAGGGAAAAGTATTAAGGAAAAGTATTAAGTAAAAGTATCTCCTTGGCTTCAGAATTATCTTACTTAAGTTAAAAGCTTTTTCTTGCATTTTCACTTTACACTACAATTTTCCTTGAATTAATTTGGCTAAAGCTGCATGAAAATAACTTGAGAAAATTCGTAAGACTTAGATTTTTAGTTTTCCAAGTAGTGGTATTTCAAATTCACTTCATGAAAAAATTTTTAAACAAAAATGAAGCATTAATAATAAGGAAATTTTTTAAGGGAAATCAGGATTTAGGCAGGAGGATTTATATTTAAAAGGATTGACCCTTGCGATATTTTTAATGAATCGAGAAATAAAAGATTTCATAAATCGCTTATTTTACCTATGTAATACTTGTGTTAAAAAGAATTTATTGATATTCCCTATCCATACAATATTACAGCCCTTAGAAGGAATGTTCCTAAAAGCAGCCTATTATTTCTTTGCGTTTTTCAAACTGTTCAACTGGATTTCTTTAAAACACTTTTACTAATCGCGTTGATTCGATTCATGAATATGTTCAGAATTCAAAGAGCTATGGCAGGAAGTACGATACATTTCTATATATGTACAAAGGAATATAAAATAATTCAGTTTTCCAAGAACAAATATTCAAAATTGACTCACATTTATATTTTTGAATATTTTAATTTTATATTTAAATATTCTGGTTCATCCGATAGCCATAAATATAAAGATTATAAGCGTATTATTCTTTATAATTTCACTCCACCAACTAGACGGAATCTTGTTGACCAAGGCAGTACCCCTATTTCTGTGTAATGCTTTGTCATCGTACAACTAAAAAATTTGGGATTATTTCAACTTAAAAAGAATGGCTAAATATACTTTATAATTTAATTAATACCTGGTACAAAATGCAATAAATAAAATTTTAAAAAATTAAAAAAAAAACTGTTACCTTAAGGATCAATTCCCTTAAGGGAGGATAGGGTTAATTCGGTGCAAAAGGGGTCACTTTTCGAAATTTTTTTGTGGCAAAACGGATAAACATAACGTAATAATTTAAAAGTCATAAACTAAAACAACATTTCAACCATTTTCTAGGTATTTTATTGTTAAGAAACATTAACAGATTTAGAAATTAGAGAGAATCTCCGGAGCCGCCTTCAAAAAAATTTGGTTTACGGTGTACGTCATAACTGCTTACAAAGTCACCCGATTTAAAAAAAGTAAAAAGATAAATATCCAGAAGTACTCTGAAAGAGTTTTTTTTTAACTTTTTCTGTTTTTTAATGAAATTTTTAAGTCAAAAGTCAGATTTTTACATAAAAAAAAAGATAAATTGTTAAAACAAAAATTTATTAAGGTAAAAATTAAAAAAAAAACTCCTTTGAAATACTTGTAGAATTAGTTGAACTATATTTGTGCAAAATTTCAAATCGATCGGTCTAGTATATTTTGCGTTATCGTGTTTGCACCGATTTGCAAAATGCCATTTTTCAGGAAACCGCTTTAAAGTTTGTTAAACCCACCTTCGTTCAACTGTCCATAAATTCGTCATTTTGTATATGATCGATGTGAAACTTTTACACAAAATTCTTAACGTATTAAGCATTTGAAATAAAAAAATTCAGAAGTGTAAAGTTTTTTGTGTTAATAATATATAGAAAAGATCGGAGGCATACCTTGCTGCTTTAAAAACTCAAAAATCCGTTAAGGTTAATGGCTTTCTAGCTTGTGTTAATTTTTAGCTCCCCTAGAAATATGCCTTTAATTGTGTTTTTATAAATAATAAAAATAGTAAAAAACAAATAAATTAATAAATAAATAAATAAAATAAAGAATAATTTAAACCCTGAACTTGACTATACATTTTCCGGGAAAAGGACTACGCCGGGGAATGGCTGTGAACAAGCGTGAACAATTTACAAATATTTGAGGCAGTTGATTAGCGCCCTGGATTGCTGGATTGAGCAATAATGCCGGAAAATTGGAAAATCTGGGCCAGGCCTCTACCTCAGTGTCCTCAGTGTCCTCGGTGGCCTCGGCTCTCGCCGTGGGCAGGTAGAATTAATCCAATTTGGAGTGCGCTAGGCCGTCGCTAATCCACAAAACGTTTTGCGACTCTCTGGCCTCGCGGCTGTGGATCAATGAATGAATCCGAGGGCTTTGGCTTCCATTGATCTGCTTTTCATTAAGCGCACTCTCTGGCCGGCGATTAAAGCTAATCGCTAATCGCTGGTGTCCTTTTTGGGACCAGGATGTCAGCGTAATCCCCCCGGCAGCGCCTGGGATAAATAGCTTGGTCAGCGGCGGAGAGGCCACAGTCAAGCGACACCACCGATAAGAGACACAACACACACAACACACAGCATGGATACGACACCGAAAGCGGTCTTCCAGTCCAGTTTCTCCATTCGTTCGCTGCTCGCCGGAGCCAAGAGGAAGGAGTCCTCCACGCCGATTGCTCCACCAAGTCCAAGTGATTCCGGCCACAGTTCCGAGGAGGCGTCCTACGACGAGGGACCAGGCTTAGCCAGCTCCAGTTCGAGTCCTAGTCCCAGTTCCAGTCCCAGTTCCAGTTCCAGTCAAAGTTCCAGCTCCAGCTCTAGTCCCACCTCCAGCTCAAACTCGAGCCCCGTGTCCAAGCCCGCCTTCACGTACAGCGCCCTCATTGTGATGGCCATCCGGAGCAGTCCGGAAAAGCGGCTAACCCTGAGCGGGATCTGCAAATGGATTGCAGACAACTTTGCCTACTATCAGAGCCACAAGAGTGTCTGGCAGAACTCCATTAGGCACAACCTGAGCCTCAATCCCTGCTTTGTCCGAGTGCCGCGTGCCCTCGATGATCCCGGTCGTGGTCACTACTGGGCCTTGGATCCTTATGCCGAAGACTTAACCATTGGCGAGACAACGGGACGCCTGCGTCGTGGTCATAGTGCGGCCCAGCATCTTGCAGGTCGGTCAGGTGCCAAGGCAGCAACGGCTGCACTGCATCATCATGGCGGCAGCAAGGGTTATGTGGCCCCGCATCCCTACCAGCAGCAGTTGCAGCTGTACGCTCAGTATCAGTACCGACAGCAGCTGGCCATGTACCACAGCTATCAGCAGCAGCAGCAGCACCAGCAGCAGCAGCAGGCGGCCGTCTTCCATCAGCAGAAGCCACTGCAGCATCATCATTACCATCAGCAGCAGCATCACCAGCAGCAGCATCACCAGCAGCAGCATCACCAGCAGCAGTTCTTTATACGTCCGGAGGAGCAGCAGCAGCAGCATCAGCAGCAGCATCAGCAGCAGCTCCAGCTGGAACCTTATCCTAGTGGCTATGCCGACAAGTGGACACGACAGCCAGTGGTAGGACTTCGCCTTGGATATCCTTGATTGACGCGAGCTTTCAAGTCCATCGCTTGGCGTAGAACGCGGCTTGGTTAATTAGTTCCTGAAATACCCAGGAATTAGGAGCAGGAAGAGGAGCAGGAGCGTAATTAGGAGCAGGAAGAGGAGCAGGAGCAGTAGCACGACAAGAAGCAGAAGTAGAAGTATGAAGAAGAGCAGGAGCAGTAACAGAAGCAGCATCGTGACCAAAACATAATCCAGAATATCTCAAGGATCCCATATTCTGTTTACCTTTCATAAAATGTGATTATATGTATCCCTTATATAAAATATATATCCCAATGTTTAACATATTTTAATAAAGAAAAGTTCAAAGGACAAAAGACAAATGACTATGGAAATTTCGGGAGTAAATACTATAAAAGACAAGAAAATAAACTCTAAAATGGAAAGGCAGGTTTAAGCTAGAGTTCATTGACTTCTTTTGGGCAATAAATCCATTCTTGTACATAAATATTTCCTCTATATACTTACATTCTCTACAAAAAGATTCATTCTCGACTCGATCTTTGCTGCACTGCACTGTCGTGATATAGCGATGGAGCCCAGATAGAGTTGACGGCATATGACGAATATATCTCTCGTTCATCGCTCGGGAGTGACCCCGGCTCGGGACTCGCTCGCTGTTTGTTTCTCTCCGCTGCCTGGCTTTAGCTTTAAATCTAACCCCCAGCTTACTGGCCATGGTCTTGCTTAAGTGCACCTGTCGCTGCTGCTGCTGCTGCTGCTGCTGCTAACCCAACTCTAATTCGTATTTAAGGCCCAAAAGCAGCGTCCGAGGATACCGACAACGAGCGGTGTCATCATCATCATAGGCCTATGGAGGCTACCACGACTCCTTCTAGCTGCTCCGATCGTAACTTAATGCTGGCGGTCAGTGCCATTACAGCGGCAAACTGCAGCCACAACAACAACAAATAGCTTATAAGAGAGCTAATCTGATAATACAGAATTGAAAGGGGCGGTCACGGCACGAATTCTGCTACACGCTCTCGATACGATGGCAGTCTGCCCGCCCCAACATCCAAAGCCAAAGTCCGGCGATTGACGACACCAGCAGCAGCAGCAGCAGCAGCATCACACGGAGCCAAAAAAAAAACTAAAATGATCTCCAGTGAGGGAAAAATCGGAAAGTAAAACAAAACTCAAGAGTTTCCTTTTCTTGATGGCATTATTAATTTTTCACAGTGTAGCTGGGGGGCAGCAACGTCAACGAAACTGCCATATTGGTAAAGTGCACCGAATGCGCGGCTTGGGACAGAAGGGATCGCTGGTCAGACGGCGAAATTACATTTGGCCGGGTCCAAAGTTGGGGCTGAACTTGGCTGCACTTGCATTATGGGTAGAGATACAAGCACACACCGTGTACCTCTTGTACCTGTGTAATAGAAGGTTGCCTCAGCAGCAGCAGCCTCAGCAGCAGCAGCAGCAGCAGCAACAGCAACAGCAGCAGGAGCAGCACTCAAGTGCTCTTAATCTGCCGGGAGATTGATGGCATGGGACCAGATGTCAATAATTCAGGGCAATGCCGGTAGTTTGGTGTAACCAAGGCATATAGTCGATCCAACCAACCAATATATCCAAGGAAACTAACAACGATCTCATTGAAAAATAATATAGTATAGAAAAACACAGAGAGAATCAATTAATTAGCTAAATGTGAGAAATGTCAGATACCTTAATTGTTTATTAATTATTTTTTATTAATATTTATTATTTGATAAAGTGGAAAGTATCTTTTTATCTATCTTGAAGTCTAGGGAATTATATATTTACTATTCCGGGTAGAGTTGGGTGCCTAAGTTGTTGAAGTTTCTACTTTAAAGGTATTATTTTAAGTCATATTATTTCGCTAAAAGTATTATTTCCAAGGGAAATCATTTAATTGTTAGATAATCGCCCCTCTCTATTATTTATAAAATAAATCTTTAAATTAAAATGTAAACAAAATAACCAAAATCTCAACTACAAATATGTTCTACATTTAACAAAGTTCATAATCACAATTATCATTGCTAAATATTATAAACACATTCCCGAATTGATTACAGAATTGATTTCTGTATTATCCCCTTGGTAATTCCTTGCCTTAACTTAAAAATCGATAGGACCTTGCATTCCCTTCCGCATTTCCTTCCTAAAAGACAAAAAAAAACAGCAGGGAATGGCGGAATGACTGTCTCCCCTTCACAGGGCATCCCTCCTGTGTCAGCAGCCTTTGGGGAACAAAGGAAGAGATTTAAAAATCTGCTCGGCTCAATTATAAGAATTCAAGCCAATCTCAATTCTCGCGAATTCGCCGTTCCAAGTCCCAGGCTCGCATTATTGCCGCGTCTCGTGATCCCGATTCACTCTGCGTTCTCCTGTGGTCATTCGTCATCTCCAGATTGCACACACACACACACACACACATACAGAGAGAGAGAGAGAGAGAGGGTCCGGTCGGGTCCGGTCTGGTCCGGCCCCCAATCCACGACCCCCATCCAGATCCCCAGTCATTGACACTGATATGTGTGGCAAGGTATGTCTTTCGAAATGACAATCTGCAATTTGCTATTCGGAACCGTTTAAAGTAATTTATTTTTATTCCCCGCCGAGGACGAGATCCACTCTCAGCTTCGCCACGAATCCGATCTCCCTTTTGGAGCTGTGGACCGGAAGTCTGGTCACGGTCGCCATGGTACGACCTTCGTCTGAACCAAAGGGTCCACAGTTCTTGGGGATATATAGTATGTACATATATATAGTTTGTATTGACAAACGATACCCGTCGTTAGCGAGAAGAAGGGCTTTGCTCCCCCAGAAACTTTCCACTTAATTAATGACCTCACTACTTTTGCTGGCTCGCAAATCAATCCCTGAATCCCAGCAGACATCTATTAGGAACATAAACTGGGTTTATGCGTTGACAAATACGTGAAATTATTAAATGAAATATAAAATACTTAAATTTTGGAGTGAAATATGAAAATATGTGTCGAACTCTGTTAAAATATTTGTATTATACTCACAAGAGTTTAATTAAATTATTATTAAAAGTTATAGGTTCATGCAAATATGAATTCGTGAAATCATTAAATAAAATATACCTCAATTCACTGAAAAAGGAAAGGAAATTTAATTTCAATATATTTTAAATAAATGCATTTAAATTTTAGACCTATATTGCTTTTTATTTAAAAAAAGTTATTTAGGAAAATACATTTTCACGAATTAAATTCTGTTCAAAATACATAAAACTTCCCCGCATATACTACAAAAAAAAAAAGAAAAGAGTTGTGCAAAGAGGCATTCCGTTATGGTAAATTGACTTGGTGAATATTTTAGGGATACAATGAGACGAAATAGTTCAGTTTCCGTCCAGCACCCACATCTTGGCAACTGACCACTCCCGGGGCACCATGATGGAGCACTGCCACAGCCCCTGGCCGTATGTCAACCCTTTTCTTTTGGCCATCCCGGGCACGTCTCATAAATAATGCAGTCAATTAAGCCAAGCGAATGTGTCGCAGAAACACCCTTGACAAACAGGTATATAAATCTCAACGGGGGTTGGGTCACTCAAAAGGATAGCCAAGGGGGTTTAGACAAAGATTTGCTAGGATTTAGATTGAATATTGGAAATATGCTGGGATTTTCAACTATACTTTGAGTTGTTCTAAGAGAGAGAGAGAGTGCCAGAGTGTTTATCAAACACAAATAGTTAAGAATTCAATTTAATTTAGGAAATTAAAAGAATTGTAACTTAATCCCTGGGATTTATTCTTACAGATTTTGTACCTAGTCTTGTTTTAGATAAAAGGAAATATAACCAACTAAATGTTATAATTACAAAAAGATCTTAAAATACCTAAGTTAATAATTAAATAAATAGCTAAGAAATAAATAAAATATCTTATCAAAATAATTTAAAAAAACCTTTGTTATAAATAATAGATCTTAAATAAAAAATAAAAATACACCTTAGTCACAGTTGATTTATGAAATTATAAGAATTGTGTCCTAAGTCCAGGGATTTATCTTTACAGATTTTATATCTTGTTTTGTTTTAGATAAAATAAAATACAAGGAAAACAGAAATCAAATTTCTATCCAGTAAAATGTGATAAATACAAAAAGATCTTAAAATACCCAAGCAATAAATATAATATCTTATCTTATTATTATTATAAGTAATAGATCTTAAAAAAAAAATTAAAAATACATCTTAGTCATAAATAAAACGCTTAATAAATACATAGTAATTATGCAATTAAAAATAATTCATATTTATAAAAGGGTTTCAGCCGAGTTCTCTCAGGAGATCGTCCTCTTATATCATCTGTCTTGTCGTGTGCTCATTGTAATTACGATACTTATGCTTTTTACCTGTCGATTTGTTTGGGCAACGTGTCATGGAATGCCCCTCCCAACCTGTATTCCCCCCTGTAAAAAGCTCAGATAATTAACAACAATTAATAATGTAGACAGACCTCAACTACTGGCGTGTATCCTTGTTGCTGGGACAATAACAACGATAACAACGACAACGAGGAGGACAGGACGTCTTCGCGAATTGCGTGTGCGTGTGAGGGGCACATTTCGACGACATGCGTGAATAAATAAGAGTTGCCAAAGGTATATTGTCACCCATGCCACTAAAACAAAATGCGCTTGTCATATACATATATCACAGGAGCAAGGGGATTGGGATCATTGGAGCTGCTCGGGTGGGGATACTGGACAAGGGGTCGCTGCTTCGCTGCTGCTGCTGCCAGTCCTAACCGGGCCATAAAATATGACAAACTTAACAACGGCACGGACTGGCTAACAACGGAGCAGTGACAGAGACAGGGTCTGTCCCTGGACAGGGACAGTTACAGGAACAAAAAGACCTGGAGGAGGACGAGGAGTGGAACTCATACTTGGACTCATACTTGGCCTGATACTTGGACTCATACTCGGACTTGGGACATGGACTTCGACTTCGACTTCGCGACTTGGAACAACAACAGCTGCGAGGCAAGGTGGACACCCACTTCGCCACAGCTGTCAATCGGCCAAATCGTTATAACCACTTGACGGTTTGAAGGAAAACGCAAAAAAAAAAAAAATAAAAAGAAAAATGCCACAAATGCAGCCATTAAATGCCACAAAGTCGCATTTTAAATTATTAACGACAACAAGAAATGTTGTGACCGCTACTCGATTTTATGCTTTACATCTTACCAATATCGACAATACCACTTCCGCTTTGCAGCAATCGAATTGGAAGGCAAAATCGAAATCGAATTCGATAGCCAGCCAAGCCACTCTGGGCACTCTGGCGAATGTAATGTCATAAACGTTGTGATCACTGTCATCATAATTTATAATTGACTTGCTCGAGAATAAATGGCACCGAGAGCATGGCCGAGCACCGCGATCATTGGCATCCTGTCGTCACATTCATTTAAACGGTATGGGGGCATCAGGAGGAGTATGAGGAGTCAGGTGACCCACCCGGGTTCCCTTTCAATGGGATACGATCCTGGGACATTCACATTTGTGCAGCTGCATCGGCTGGGAAATGAGCTGTAGGAGAATACATATATATATTTTACAGAGAAATTGTATTTAACTTTTAATCTTTTACTTTGGTGGCTGACAGAAAATTATATTAAAACTGATGTTGGCTTTAAATCCCTTGGAATGCTTTCTGTTTTTATTTATTTACTGAAATAATACAAATAATTTACAATAAAAATCTATTGTATCTAAAATTTAGCATTATTTCTACACCAGAAAAAATCCTGACACATCTTGAACTTTGATTTATAGGTTTTTAAAAAATTTGTTTGTAAGCTTTTTCAATACTTTTCAATATAATAACACAGAAAATACAAAAATTTAGCAAATATATTACCCATATCACCTCTCTTTATCTCATTTTTTGTACCTCAACTGGTAGGGTATTGCATTTACACCTGGACGGGGCCGGGCAGTGCGAACGGAATTGGATTCTTGGGCGCCAATGTTTGCACCGCGGGGTGCTCCTGGTTGCAATGATGCGGAGCCAGGAGTCGGGAGTCGGGAGACAGCGAGCAAACGAAACCATTTACCTTCAGGAAAGGGGCATACTTAGGCGCTTTTATTGCGCTGCCCCGTGAAATGAGAAATAAAACAATGTTGTCGCTGGGATACCACATCAGGTCGGAGTCCCAATCCTGAGTTTGTGTGTGCGTCTGTTTGTTCCACCATCTAATAGTTGGCAAAGGAAGGAAGTTGTGAATCTTGTTTGCCGAAAGCCTGACAGCTTTACTGGGCCGCAGATTGCTGTTGGCCTTTGTGCCTCTGTGCCTCCTCTCCTGCTTTTCTTTTCACCGGCAGCATTTTTCGAGAGTAATCGTTCAATGAACCGATTGGCAGGGTAATCTGGCCCATAACATGTGTTGGCAATATCAAGGCCGTGCCCGGTATGCCAACACACCCAGCAACGAACATTGGACACCCAACTCTCAGCTCTCAGCTCTCAACTCCCACTAAGCCATCCGCACATCTTTTGCACCCATCATCCTGAAGGATACAGCAGCGGTAAAAAAAATAGGTTGAATCAAGGCTAAAGTAATTCCCTTACTAGAAAAAATCTAAGATATTAATTAATGTTCTTCAGTAAGAGAGAAGAGTTGTAAGTAAATATGTTTTAAATACACATAAAATAGACATAAAACTTAATATTTTATTTCAGAGGTATTTTCAAAAGGGTTTTTATAAAGTTATTTCTATAAAGTTTAGTGATCTTTAAGAAGAGAAGAAGAACTGTAAGTAAATATGTTTTAAATAGACATAAAATAGTCTTAAAACTTAATACTTAATTTCAGAGGCATTTTCAAAAGGGTTTCTATAAAGTTTCGTGATCTCTAAAGTTTAATATTATTTCCAATTAATAAAACCCATTATTTCACCCAAAACTGTAGCTGTAAGTGACTTTGTGAACAAAGGCTTTGCGGCTGGCAAAAGTTTTGCCAAGACACGGACCCTTCTTCATGCGGGGGTCAAAAACTTAAATGCCCAAAAAAAAAAGTAACAAAAAAATTACAAAAAAAAAATTACAAAAAAAAAGTAGAAAAAAAAGGCAGAGAAAGAAGGGGACTTGAACGTGAGCAAAAATCCCAAACTCTCGGGGTAAGAACTTGCTGCTCCGCCGATAAGATTTTCGTTTGGCAACAAAAAAAAAAAAGGGGCATTGAAAAGGGTTTTCGGCCACTTTTTCTCGCTTCATCACTTATGCATGCTTTGGTCTATTAGATTTCCGTTTCCGGTTCAACTGTAACGCATAAAAGTTATACAACGTGTTTGAGGTTTTACGCTCTTTTGGCCCACACACACACACACGTCAATGCGATTTGAACCGCCAAGGCTTACCACCTGCTTCTGGTCCTTGGGTGGCAGGCAGTCCCTGGGTCGTGGTCCCGGGTCTTCAGTCCTTGGTCCTTGGTCCTTGGTCTCCGGTCCTCAATCCTATCCGTCTTGCTGGACTTAACTGACATGCTCCACACACAGTCACGAGGGCAGCATTAAATTTTGTGTATTATTTTTATTATTATTTCTACACAGATGCTGCAGAGCTTAAGCAGTGGCAGGTTTAAATATACATAAATATAAGCATTAAATATTTAATTACCAAGTTATTTGCCATGATAAAACTCATAATATATTTTAATATAAAAGAGGAAATCTTTTATAAGAAATTTCTTAATTTCTTCCGGTTCTTTGCATTTTTTATTATATTTAAATAATTATAATAAATATGTAACTGCTACTTTTAGGTAATAGATACTTTACTATAGAGACTTTAGTATTTTGTATACCCTTTAACCCTTAGGTATTAAAATTTCACTCGAAACAAGTTGGAAACTTTTTGACATTTTAGCACAGAGGCCTTGTCAGAACCTGTGTTCATATAGGCATTTAATTCTCTCCATGTCCTTGGCATTACTGCGATAAGGAAGGGAGTATATGGATAGATGGATGAATGGTCAAAACCATTCACCCGTTCACCGACCACAAAAGACAAAAAAGGGTTGAGAGATGCCAGGCTAAGGGGTTGTTGTTAAGGTTTATCCCCATCAAAAGTTATTATTGCTGATTTCTTAAGTGGCACTCACCATCACAAATCCTTTCTTTTTCTAGATAAATCTTTTTGGAATAAAAATATATGAATAGAAATTCTTTAATCCTAGGAAATTATCTATTAAATCACAGAAAAAATAATAGTTTCTTAGTCTAGTTTAGTTTATAGTTTATAGTTAAATCGAGGCTAGATTTTAAGGCAGTTTACTCCTAGAAAGTTGTTCTGGGAATAGTTTCTTATATAGTTTATTTTCTTTGCTATCAGACTCCAACATACCCACAATATTTCTCTATTTATAACTGAAACAACATAATTTGAAACACACTCCGCTTCCACCTTTCGAAAAGGTTTATCTCGAGGTACATTGCAGGTGTTTCCCTAACAATAAAAGTTAGGATCTCTGTTGATTGCTGTGACACCGCCCGTTGATGAGGCACACAACGCTAATCAATTAACGATCCATCAGTTGTTGGGTTCCATAATGACTCCTTTGTGAGAAATATATATATATATATACGCGAGACATTAATAATTGTGACAATTCCACACATTGTCTATTAATCAAATGAGTTTTTTTTTAAAGCTCCCAATATGACAAAAGTAGAATTAATGATGCACTTGTGACCGATGACCAGAATAGGTCCTGCTGCGGGGCAGGACGAAAAAAAAAAAACAGAAACTGAAAACAAGAATGAAAACAACAAATCATCAATTGACAAATCGATGGGCATCACTAAAAACTCATTATTCCAATAACATGAGGCTGAGGATGAGGATGAGACTGAGACTGAGGCTGAGGCTGAGGCTGAGACTGAGGTTGAGGCTCATCTCCTTTAGTGACTGCGCTGCCCTGCTGGCATCTCCTGAAAACAGCATTCAACGCAACCATCATCGGACTCTCTTTTGTCCATCCTCCTCCGTCTTCCGTCTTCGGTCCTTCGTCCACTGTCCATCGTCCATCGTCCATCGTCTCTCTGGACAACGCCCCCGCCCCACCTGACATTGGCTGACGTTGACGTCCACGTTAAAGTTAACGTTAACGCTGGGGTTTCAAAATCGTCGCATTCGTCATCGTCATATCAGCCGCTCATCTTGTACTTGAGTGCGAGAACAGTGGTCATTATCTGTTCAGATTCTGTTGCCCTCTTGCTAGGAAGGAGGGGAGAGGATAAGGGAAGGGGAAAGGAATTGGGACAGAAACTGATGCAGTCTAAAAAAAAGTCTAAAAAATCAACATTTGAATTTAATTTAAAGTTGGGGATTTTCAAAGAATTTAGAATAATAAAAATATAAGCTGCATAACGTGTCTCATTTTACTGTTATTATATGCAAGAAATTTTATTTAAAAATTGTAATATTAAGATGCATAACGCACATACTTTAAACCTGTCAATTTCGTATACAAACCAAGATTATATAATTTATAAAATTCACTTAAATGCTTATTTTTCCTTAGAAATTAAGAACAAAAAAGTTTAATCTATTTACAAATATATATCTTATATTTTATATATTTTATTCAAGTTTTCTTTACAGTGCCTTTACTCGTACATAACAACAACAGCGGGAAGAAACAATTTTGCTGCTCACTGCAATCATTGCCAGGATCAGGCTCAGAGCCAAAGAGCCAAGAGCGAGGAGCCAAGGAGCGGGCCGAAATCCACTTTGCCTCATTCGTAATTTACCAGGTTAATGGCAACGGAGGGAGGCCAAAACCGAAACCGAAACAAGCTGAGGGCGACAGCTTCGTCCAAAACGATGGCGATGGCGAAACACACACTCACACACACACACAAAAACATAAAACAAAAACAATGCAAAATGCCGGGAATAAAAATAAAAGCAGACCTGGGAGGAGAACTGAAGGAGAAAAAAAGGAGCAAGAACACACCTGACTAGACCGAACAATGGCTCCCATTCCATCCCATCCCATCTCATCTCATCTCGTCGCAGTTCATCCCATCATCTCATCTGGATCCAAGTCGCTGTGACTTCATCGCCGACTGCGGCTGCGAATGCATTTCGATCTCGAAACACTGGGAGAAAATAAGCTATAGATATAAAGGGATTTAACCTTAAATTTTTACAGCATTCCTTCTGACATTTCTACTGATATTTTTTCAAACTCGATTGCTTAAGGTTTTTCACAGGGTTTAAGGAAAATTAACATACCCCTATAAAACCTTAATTTTTGTCAAGATTTGTATTTCTAATTATTTTTATAACTAATTCTAACTATACAATTTTTTGAAGCTTGATTACTTAAGGATTTTCACAGGGATTAATTAAAAAAATATTTTATAATAACCAATAAAATGAATAATAAAGCCCTGGAATCCATATTTTAGATGCCTAACGCATTTAGTAGAGCCCCTATAAAACCTTAATTTTTGTCAAGATTTTTGTTTCTAATGAAATTCTAACTATACAGTTTTTTGAAGATTGATTAATTAAGGATTTTCACAGGAATTAATTAAAAAAATATTTAATTGATAATTAAAAGCCCTGGAATCCATATTTTAGATGCCTAACGCATTTAGTAGAGCCCCTATAAAACCTTAATTTTTGTCAAGATTTTTGTTTCTAATGAAATTTTAACTATACAGTTTTTTGAAGATTGATTACTTAAGGATTTTCACAGGAATTAATTAAAAAAATATTTAATTGATAATTAAAAGCCCTGGAATCCATATTTTAGATGCCTAACGCATTTAGTAGAGCCCCTATAAAACCTTAATTTTTGTCAAGATTTTTGTTTCTAATGAAATTCTAACTATACAGTTTTTTGAAGATTGATTACTTAAGGATTTTCGCAGGGATTAATTAAAAAAATTTATTTAATTGGTAATTAAAAGCCCTGGAATCCATATTTTAGATGCCTAACGCATTTAGTAGAGCCCCTATAAAACCTTAATTTTTGTCAAGATTTTTGTTTCTAATGAAATTTTAACTATACAGTTTTTTGAAGATTGATTACTTAAGGATTTTCACAGGGATTAATTAAAAAAATATTTAATTGATAATTAAAAGCCCTGGAATCCATATTTTAGATGCCTAACGCATTTAGTAGAGCCCCTATAAAACCTTAATTTTTGTCAAGATTTTTGTTTCTAATGAAATTCTAACTATACAGTTTTTTGAAGATTGATTAATTAAGGATTTTCACAGGAATTAATTAAAAAAATATTTAATTGATAATTAAAAGCCCTGGAATCCATATTTTAGATGCCTAACGCATTTAGTAGAGCCCCTATAAAACCTTAATTTTTGTCAAGATTTTTGTTTCTAATGAAATTCTAACTATACAGTTTTTTGAAGATTGATTAATTAAGGATTTTCACAGGAATTAATTAAAAAAATATTTAATTGATAATTAAAAGCCCTGGAATCCATATTTTAGATGCCTAACGCATTTAGTAGAGCCCCTATAAAACCTTAATTTTTGT
>VNJQ01001321.1:229449-306593 GCA_008042515.1 Drosophila truncata | reverse complement strand
TAAGTAGATTTCGAGTTATCTAAGTGATAGGATTCTAAAGGTTCTGTTCAGAAACTGTCTATCCAACAGCCTCGTGTGACATCTGGCACATTGTTTATCAATGACTTGCCGTAAGTTTTTTTACTTCGTTCGTTCGCCCCATATTGGAGTACGGTTCGTGTGTCTGGAGTTCTCATTGAATCTGTCCAAAAAAACTTTGTACTTTTTGCCCTCCGAGGCCGGTTAGGTCCTACATAAGCCGGAACGGGCCGGATCGGACGACTATATCTTATAGCTGCCATTGTAAAAATCGGGAACAGTAAGAAGGATCTGCAAAGTTAAAAAAAAAAATTATAACTTCGCTGTTTCTCAACATATTTTCATCAAACTTTAGACTTCATCATTTAATATTATTCCAGAATTTTGATTTTAATTTTATGACAATAGGACGACTATATCCTATATTATTGTGATTATTTGCAGTTTTTATTGGCCAAACATAATTATGTAGCCTACACTTTTGCCCTACAGTCCTTAGATGGACTGGACTTCCAAATTTGTTTCATGGACGTAGTTTCACAAAATAATGAACACAGGCTTTTTACAGTAGTAGAATTTATTTTAAATGAATTTAAAAGTTGGCAGAAGGACAACTTAATAGTTGCTCTTGTTTCTGACCATTGCAATATAAATTTAAAAGCATCTGGCAATACCCTCAAGATCCCACTTCTGTGGGATTTTAGCCACGCAATTAAAGTATTGGGGAAGCATTGTAATACAAATTTTGTTTTTTCTAGTTTATATAATTCTAATATTAGTAAAGATAACGTTGATTTTGAAATAAATAAACTAGTTAATTTTTGTATAACGTATTACAATGATGCCGTCCATGATTTAGTTTTAGAAGAAATTTACTCTGTTCGTAGAGCCATTCAAAATTATTTTGCTGTTTGCCCACAAGCCACCTTTTTTTGGGGCGCTTTTTTAAAAAATGATGATTTGGAGTTCATAGGGCAAAAGTGGAAGGAAGGCATAAGGGAGGCCATTGCATGGAGCAATATACAGATAGACGAGCTTGACGAAATTGAGGGCCAGAAGCTCTACGCCTCCTTTTGCGGGATCTTGGCCATGTTCGCGAGGAGGAAGCGACAGTAGCTGTTTTTTTTCTTCTTTTTTTTCCTCTTTTTTTCCTTTTTATTTCTCTATTTCACAGGTTAAGTGGACTAGGCCTACTGGGGAACCACTATAAAAAAAACGCACCGTGGTCCCAACCTCCTGGGTGGTGTGAAATGAGACCGGAAGAAAGTTCGTCCTGTTAACTTAACAGAAACAGAACTTTCTGTTAACTTTCTGTTGCTTGCGTCGCAGCCAATCAAGACGAAGGCACAAAAAAGCTTTTGTTTTGCTCTTTTTGAATTCTTCATGAATTCTCCCGCGGGAACCAGCCTAGTCTCCACCATTCTCTATTCTCTCTCTTCTTCCAACTAGAACTAGGTAGAAGACACGTGGTTGTCTTCTGGGGCCAAGCTAGCAATTCTTCTAATCGTCGGAAATCAACAAAACACGACCGACTGTAGCGCCAAGATAAAGTATCTTTTAGCGCCAAGCGAAATGTATCTTTTAGCGCAAAAATGGCGACACGAGTTGTGCCAAAAATAAGCAAAAGCCCGCGAACTGCCACTCATACATACACTCAGCACAAAAAAGCTTTTGTTTTGCTCTTTTTGTTGTTTGCAAAAATCGTTGTCTGATTGGTCGGATTGCGAATTTCGGGAAATTCTGCGAACCGCGAGAGCGAATCGAGAGCTTGCACAAAAGAGCTTCGTGGAGCCGAAGGTCTTCGGCTACAAGTCGGCTCTTTTCGGTTCTTTTCGGCCCTAATCGGCACCTAAATCGGGTCCCGAGAGAGTGGGAGAGAGTAGGCAAATTGTTTACGCAATTTTTGTTGTTGTTTGCAACTAGTTTTTGCGTTTTTTGCGTTGTTTTTTCCGTTTTTTGCCGGCATTTTGCTCTTGAAATTCGTTGTTGTTTTTCTACTTTTTCTGTTTTCGCCCAGTGAATTCAAGTTCAAGTTTAGGGACGGCGGGAATTTGTTATTGTTACTCAATTTCTATCGTTCTGGCGCGGTGCTTTCGCATGGAATTGTATCTGTGTTTCGGCGTTTTTGCAAAAGTGTGTGTGTGTGGATTTTTGGGTTGTGGTTCTGCTGACGCAACTGGTGGCTTTTTTAGGGGTCTGGTGGCAGAGCGGATTCCGATTTACAGCAGCTTTACATCGATTAGATACTTTGTTTTTAGGGATTTTGTATCTGCGGGTTGTGGTTTTTAAGATATTTTAATTTTCAGATAGTTTTTGGTGCTTTGTTAACTCACTTATACATTTTTCTTTACGTTTTCTTATTGTATTACATAAATAAAATGCATTTTGGAAGCTTAAATCTATTAGATACTTTTTATAGATATTAAAGTTTATAGTTTTTCATCTTTTATTGTATCTAGCAGTCATGATTTGTATATTTTTTGAGGTATGGTTAATTTTTTTAGATTTTTCTTTGATTTTTTCATAGATTTAATAGATTCTGCATTTATTTTTACTTATTTTTTATTCTTAACATAATTTTTACTTGTTTAATAAATTAATTCAATATTTTTCATAATCAAAAGCCAGTTTCTTCTATTTTTTATTTACAAATATGTATTAATTAGTACAAAACCTTTTGAAACTTGTAAATATCATAAATTATTCAACTGGAATATCAACTAAAATATCCGAATCAATCAACTAGCTAATAATCTTTAGTTTCTTATCCACAAACACATCATAATTCACTTTAAAGCTAAATGCGTATTAGAAATATAACATATTTATACACATTTTCAACTGATTTTTCCTAGTTTAACTAAAACATTTATTTATTAACAATTTACCCCACTTTACCTTTGATTTTTGCAACCCTCAAACCCTGTAAGTTGATCTTGTAATTTGCCATTGAGCCCTCTGTCCGTCCTTCCGCGTATTCACGTAGTCACTATCTGACCCTGGCCCACCAAAATTTTGTTGTTTTCGTGGTAAACAACGAGGCAGCGAGAACCAGCACACACACACACTTTCGTGAGTTACAACAAATTTTGCCACAGAAAGCAACAAAAGCAAAAATAGTAACCAGAGACTGCTTTTTGCTGTAAACAAAAAAATTGTGTAATAATCAAGAGGGAGGAGGAGGTGACCCTGAAAAGTGCTCGACAGATAAACAAGCCAACTGGCGGTTTAGTTTCTATTTTTTTCGATTCTGCTGTTGTTTTCGATGGCAGCCAATGTTGTTTTTTTATTTATTTGCGAAATTCTTACGTGGGCCCCAAGGGCCGCTGATAATTCTACACACAGCAAGCTTTCCCCCCACCGCCATGGCCAGAATTCTGAGTTTATTTCTATTTTTCTATAGCTTTTTTTGCTTTTTTTTTTTTGCTCAATGAGTCAGTATATAGACGAAGTATATAATGTATTAGCGAGACACAATGTACAGTCGGAGCTTTTCTACACACGCCAAGTGAGAGAGAGAAGAGGAGGAGAATCGGCGAAAAGAATCAAGCGGAATCAGTCGCCGGGAAGTTCTACTCAGAAACTCAGCAAAAACATACGCCGCAGTGTCAGTCAGTCAGTCCCTTTGGTTAACCGTGAACCCAAGGTCAGTGTCCAGAGAACTTACAGCGACACATGTAAATGTGGCCAGCGAGCTGCCTGCCTGCCCTGCCCCGCCCTTTCGGATAAACGACAAACTCGCAGATACTCAGATACGACTCATCCATCCAAGCGGTTGCGTTGTAAGCTCCGCGAAACGCTTCCCAGAATCTGTGTGTTCCATGCCCGCTTCTTTTTTTCCTGTGTGTGTTTTTTGCGGCATTTTGCCTGGCGAACTCAACGAGTTCACCTGGAAGCGGGAAGTGCTATGAAAATCTGTGAAAATTCAAAGAAATACCAATGGAAATCCCATGAAAACCTCCTAAAAACCAAGTGAAATACAGTGAAAACTTCAGCACAGAATGGCTGCCAAAATGCTTAGCTTAAATCCAATGAAAACGTGGCTAAACTATTTGCGAAAATGTGAATCAAACTATGGTTAGAGTCGAATAACTTTATAAAGAGACTCTATAAAACGTGTTCTACGAGCAGCTCCATTTCTTGCAGATACTTACAAGAACCAGAAACAAAAACAACATAGCAGCGAAGGAAAAACAAGGTACGTACTGTAGGCATGGAAAATTCACCATGCTTGACTTGAAATTTCCCTCCAAAAATTGCTAAAAATAAAATAAAATTAGAAAAATTCAGAGCTGCAAAACGCACCCCATGCGCGGCTGCTGCTCTAGTTGCCTGTACTTTTATTTTTTCTCGGGGGCGTGGTAGCAACAGCAACAGCAGTCGGTTTCCCATTTTTCCGGCCTCTCTTCTATGGTTTTTCCAATTTCCACATGTGCAGGGAGCGAGGCAAACTGCAACAGCAACTGCAACTGCCACACTCGAGTGGCGCTGGGCTCTGGTGGCGGCACAAATGGCATGGCAATTGCCCGTTTTTATACATGTATTTATTTTTAGCTAGCGAGTATCTGCGCGCTACATGGACAGCATATGTATCTTGTATCTGTTGTATCTCTGTCTGTCCCTGTATCTGTATCTGCAACGCCAGACCAAGGGTATATGACAATTCTCTCCCAAAAACGATCATTGCAAACACGAGTTTTATATCTGTCGAAATAAGCCCCCAAAAACTGATATTTTAATACACTGAAGAAAATTTAAGGTTTTTTTTAAATTAACAGAATTTTATTGTTTTCAGGCTTTTATTTATTGTAAATGCCGCTTAAAGAATTTTAGAGCTATAAAAATATTTTAAATAGCTTCAGGGAATATCTGAAAGTATAATTTTCTTACAAATTTGTTTTAAAATATAGAAAAAATATCTAAAAGTTGCATTTTCTTACAAATAACTATTTAAAATATTGTTTTTATGATCAAAATATGATTTACTTAAGATCTGTCATTGGACTTTAATTTTTGAGGCAATTTTAGCTTTAGTTAAACTCACCAAAAATATATCAAAAATCCTAATATGATTTATTACCATTAATTATTATAAATAACTTACTGCTTGCCCTATTTTCTCTCTCTGTATTTGTATTTATTGTGCCAGAGTATCTTTGTATCTGCTTTAGCCAGCGAAAACGCTTACAAAATGGCCGACGCATGCAAAGTTGCAGTTGCAATCGACAGTCCCCCATCCCTAACAGCTACCCCCACTCCTCCTTTGCCCCCACAGCCCCCACCCCACACACACACGCACACTTATACGCTATATCTTGTTTGCCTTCTGCCTTGGGCTCTTTCTCCCGTCTTTCTGTGTTTGCTTTCGCCTAATTTTCGGTGCCTTTTTTTACACACACACACAAATTTTGGTTGAAAATGTTGCTATCTCCGCTGCGTGTGTGTGCGTTGCAAAAGTGCAATGACCCATGCGTAGCGCTCCCCCTCATTCGCCTCCGCCTGCTCTGCCCCCTTCCAGCAGGCTTTTTTGGAAGTCGTCTACGTGCTACTTTCCATAGTTGCAGCGGCGAATGACGCGCGCGATAAATTTCCAGCCATTCTCCATTCTCCGCTGCTTCGGTCTATGTTCTCCCTCTCTTCACTTTAGTATTTGTATTCGTATTCGCTTTTCGGCGTTTTTCGTGGTCTTCTTGTTGCATTTTTTTTTATTAATTTTCATCGGCTGCACATTTTGTTTGCTTTTTCGACTGTTGCGCTGCCCACACACGCACACACACACAACTGCATAAATTAATGTGTATCTGATAGATAGTTTTCGTATTTTTTTTGCCCTTCCGCCGCGAGAAATTTGTGTAAACAGATAAGCACTGAGAGAAAAGTAATTAAAAATCATTTTAAATAAATATTAACTTTATAAGAAATTCGATTTTTCTTTAAATTAAAACCTTATGTATATTTTAAGCTTAAATCAAGGTGTTTGATAATTTTAAAAATTAAAATTTATTGTCCATTACATACATTTATATTTATTTAAAGTAATTGTAAATTTTTAGCTTACTTTTCTGAGTGAAGACAACGTTAAACAAATTTTAAAGCTTTGAAATCTTATCAAAATATTATAATCCATCAGTACATTAAAAAATATAAATAAAATACTTTGAATATTAATTTTTTTATAACCAAAAACAATGTAATATTTGTATTTAAATTAAATTCTAAATTTATCTTCTTATTTAATCAATATAAATTATAAAAAACAAATATCAAACAACTAAGAACAAAGAATTGCTGAAAAGTAGGCTATAATATTTTTTGATAATAAAAATTTATACCACATTTAGTTTTCCAGCATTTTTTGCACTTTCAAAACGTTTTTAAATATGTATTTTTTAGTTCTACTCAAATTTTTATATTTTTTGAGTACTTTTGAGTTTTGAAATATATTTTTTATTATTTCTACTCAAATAAATATATTTTTTGGATCCCAACATCAATAAAATTTCTCCCAGTGCCTAAGAAAGAAGAGAAAAAGGTATCACTATCACAGCGTCTTCGAATTTTCGCCTCCATTAGCACGTGAGTGTTAGAAGAAGCGATTTTTATGGCAGGTCCTGGCCAAACGATCCTGTCACTGAGCCAAAACTGCGCCGCAGGCTGTCCATTGTCCAGAGTACATCGTTGTCTATGTCGGCGGCTCCTGTTTTCCCTTTGAGCCACGCTAATTGCCTTTGTGTTGGGTGCATTTTCCTTGGAGAGTTTTTCACGTGCCGCTGCTACTTCAAAGATCCTCCCAAAAATAAGAAAAAGGCGACACTTCAGCAGCAGCAGCAGCAGCACTCAGACCACCTTTGAAGATAGCTCGGCATTTCTCAGGTAAAAGGAAGTAACAGCCAAAGGGTTGCGCCTGGGAAAGGCCGGAAAAACTAGGCCAGCCAGTGAGTTTTTTATGCAGATTGCATTTTTTTCTTTATTTTGCATGACAAATGTGAGAGGCAACATTGATTGAATTTTATAGACAGGCAGAAATATATCTTTACAGATTCCCGGAAAACTCCCTCTAAGCTTCACCCCTTTTTTCTGCATGCAAACTATAATACTAACGATAGTCTCTGAATGATAATGACCAGGAAAAAAGGGTTAAGGGTATCATAAAACTAAAGAAATCGGCAAAAGGGTTTCCAGCTAACTATTTTGGCACATTTTTGCGAAAAGCAGTAAAGAAATAAAACCTTAGAAACCCTTTCGCCAGGATCATAAAGTTTGAATGCCGAGGAAGCAGAGCAGGTCAAAGATTCTCTGGTTTATGACCACGTGCTGACCATAAGCTGAAAATGTGGACAATGAAGCTGCTGATAACTTATCGCGAAAATGATGGAAAACCAGGCGGTTTGTCGTGCAGTTTGCAAATATCAACATTAAATGCAAATTTAGTTTAAAATAACACAAATTTAGAGATAACCCAGCAGCTAGAGATTATCACAGAACAAAGAACTTGTTAATTGTGTTATTATTTTCCTTGTATTTTTGGCACACATGTATTTTTGCTGGCAGGTAGCTGACAGATCTCTCAGCTTCATTGAGCAACTGAAAAACTGACTATTGCCTTGTGGTTGGATTATGTGCGGATTTCTTCCTGCTAATCCCCCATAATGAGCGGCGGGAAATATCTATAGATGAAGACATGAAGCCGGAATTAGCCAGAGAATAGTCCTTATCCGTGTTAGTCAAAAAGTCAGCAAAGTCAACACACTGACCAGAGGATAATCCGTTTAAGGGAATTCTCAAAGATCAAGACACATGGGGGATTATTTTTTTGAGTACAAAAATAATGTAATTTAATCGAGTTGAAATTGATTTTGAATTAAGGAAATAGTAAATTAAATTTTAAGGTATTTTTAAAAGAAAATAATGTTTAGATATTTATAGGTTTTATTAAATAAATTAAATCCAGTTAAAACCTTGAATTTCTTTTAAAATAGAGCAAATCTTAACACTAATTTCATAACTAAATAGTATTTTAGCCAAAAATAATAAACTTACCAATTTTTCTTAACTCTAAAACACATTTCTTTTATTAATTGATTTTAGCCTGCAAAAAACATGAACCATTTTCTATGGGCAGCGTTTTTTTTCTAGCTTCTTGTAAATGCATTTTCCACACTTTCACTGCGACATGGACAGTCGCCGGTTTGTAGTAATGATGATAAGATTACAGACCGGGAAGGGGTTGTAAAGCCCCCGAGGCTCTGGTCCGACTTCACAGATTATGAAGCAACTTTTCCGCTTTTTTTTTATGCCCGCACTTACACTCATTTCTCGCACTATCAGCTCTGTAGAGTTTTTTTTCGGGGAGGTGAATGCACTTGCGAACTAATTTCGTGCTGGAAGTTTTAGATAGTCGAGTTCCCTCCTCTAAATCTCGCTCGAGCACTGCCAAAAAAAAATATATAGAAAAAATAACAAGAAAACCGAAAAATGCAGTTGAGAAAAAAAAGCAAGCGAGCTGCTCCGTGAAATGCGGTTGACCTTAATTTTCGAAAACATGATTAATGGGTTTGGCAACTCAAAGTGGAGGCGTCAGCGGGCTACCGAGGGGTCGATGCACAGAGGAAACGCTGAAAAACCTAATGATGAACAATTAAAAAATGTAAGTTGAGCCCGGGGGACAGGGGGAAAATGTGTCCAGAAAAAAGAGTATGTACAGGCTGCCCGAGCGATGACCATTGCCAAATAGTGGAGCACAGTTGGGGGGAAATTCTAGTAAATTCTGTTGGGGAAAACAGATTTTCTACTATAGAATATTCGAGTTTTTAAGGCGAAGCCATAGGTTTTTATGAAACTTTTATAAGCAGGACTTTTAAAAGCTTTTTTGTCTTAAATATTTAGTAAATAAAATCCTTTAAAATTTCATAATTTTTTCAATAAAAATACTTTTAGTATTTACTATTTAATATACTTTAGTACTTTACTTTACTTTAGTATTTAGTATACTTTAGTATTATTACTCCAATAAAAATATTTTTAATAGAAAAATGTTATAATTTGTTCCAACAATAATATTTTTAATATTAAAATATTCTCAAGAGTGTGTGTAATAAACCCACAACAGGTGCCTTGAATTAATTAATTAAAAATTATAAAATCCAACCAACCCTTAAACCCTTAACCCTCCTTAACCCTAACCCCTAAAAATCGAACATCGACCGTTACTTTGAGAATGCCAAAAGACATCTCTACAGGTGCCTAAATTGCATAAATTGCATAACAATGAAAAGAGCCGGGGAATGCCTGAATTTTCCAATCTACCCCCCTCCTCCCAGCCCGAAAAGGAAATCACAACCCCTCGGGCAACCGTTATTTTGCAATTTGCATAAAAAATCAGAAGAAACATAAATGCAATGCAAGGGTTATAATGTCCAAGGAAGGGTCGGTCGAAGGTCGAAGACGTATGCAAATTTATCGCATTGCAGCCGGAAAATGCATTCAATTACGCATTGATTGCCGAAGGTCGTTACTTTATCTTTCGTTTCTTAAAGGGAATTTGCATAACTAAGAGGTTTTCCAGGGCTTCGCAGAAAAAAAAGGTAAAAGACGAAAAACGCATCCAAAAACTTAAAGACTGACTTCCAAAATGGCGACCTCTGCGGGAGTGGGGGCAAAAACTGAAGAGGAAGACAGACGCGGGGCAAGGGGTAACGTTACGAATAAAATAGTAACCGAAACGGCAGAGAGCCGAGACCAGTTTTTCAGCCACAACCTGCTTTAATTCAAGTATCAAAAAAAAATATAGGCAAGTAAAAAATGCAGTCGCCAAAAAAAAAAACAGAAAAACCAAAAAACCAGAGGGGGACACTGCACACTGCAACTATTTCGCTCTCTTTCATGCACACAGCATGTCCAATGACAGCGGCCGCCATATGCAAGCCGCACACTAATGCACGCACTCACGCACTCATACGCACCCAGAAAGAGAGGCGTCGAACAGAGGGGAAGAGAGAGACCGCAAGAGAGAGAGCAAAACCAAGTGCAAGCGCAAAAAAAAATACGCACACATACGGCAAACTGCAACGGTGTGAAAGAGAGAGCGCGAGGGTGGAAACGTGGCGAGCGTAGCACAGTTTTCCCCGCCGCTTCGAACAGTTTTCCCATCGCTCCATCCCGCTCTGGCGGCGCTCGGGAAATTTGGTCTTCAATGACTTGGTGCACACGAAAACCGTGGCAGTTTTATTCATGTTTCAGCGCTCGAATCTGCAACACCGTCTGCACGCAAAACTCTAAAAAAAAATCACTCAACGACTCTGAAAAACAAACGCTAAACGTGTCGCAGTTTCTTACAAAAAAAAGTAATAATAAAGAAAAGAAGAAAAATATTTAATATTTTTTGGCAACTTTGGCAAACTCTTGTGTTTGGTGTACCGTTCAGTGTGTGTGTGTTTGTGGAAAGGCAAAAACAATAACTGCAAAAAAAAAAAACAAAACAAAACAACAAATGTGAAACATTTTCCACTAAAAACAAAATTAAATACAGCTTTAAAAACTGCAAAATAAAGTTTAAACAACATTGTTTACAAGCAACACTTGGAAATTAACAATTAAGTGCCCGTAACTGCGGCATTTATCAATATTTCGTGGTAAGATTTTAATTTTTAAAAATAATTTATAAAAAAAATGGCAAAGTTTTGTGCGCATTTAGAAATA
Organism: Drosophila truncata; assembly: GCA_008042515.1. Classification (NCBI taxonomy): domain Eukaryota; kingdom Metazoa; phylum Arthropoda; class Insecta; order Diptera; family Drosophilidae; genus Drosophila; species Drosophila truncata. Next base: position 295,877 of record VNJQ01001321.1, on the reverse strand, counting down.
TTTTAAAGGTTTCTTTGGTAATTAACAGTTTTTATAATGTTTTGACTATTTTTTCTTAAGATTTGGAACTCAAAATATTTAAAGAATATAAATTAGTTCCAACTTTTATTAAATTTTAACAAATTTTATTATTTTAAATACAATTAAAATTATTTCAAGCTTGTTGTTTCAATATTTTTCCATTGATGTAAATTATTTAACGTTTTAATGAGGAATATATTAAGTTTTTGGCACAGTTTGGAATTTAAAAAAATTCCTATTAGCAATTTTGAAGAAATATAATCACAAGCTGTTTTTATATAATTTCATAAGGGCCTTTTAAGCCCTTTTAAATATTAACAATTTAGTTATTTTAAGGAAAATACTACAAACGAAGGCTTTTTTTTACAAGTTTAGCTCATTTTAACAATTTAAAATCTAGTTTCTACCTTAAAATATTTATTTTTACCTTTAAACCCTTAAAATGACCCTTTTTATTATTAAAACAATTTATTTTAATAAAAATAAAACCCAATAAGCCTGTTTCGCAATTCTCCAACTCTGGTACGTGTCCAAAAAATCAACAACAACAACAAATGAAAACTGGAAACCCTAAAAAAATATCAGAAAAAAAACCTGAGCCCCAAAAACCGGTTACCTCCCAAGTGCATTTCGTTTCAATGACGTTCGCTGGGGCCAGTTAGGTTTTTTTGGCTTGTGATAATTTTAATTAAGCGAACAAATCCAACAAAATGGTGGCCACTGTTATTGAGCACACTGTTAGCCCAAAGCTTTTCCGCTAGCGAGCTTTTCGCGCTGCTATTAAATTTTTTTGGCGATCGTGGCGTATGCGCAATGTTCGTATAAGACGGAGGCGTTGAAGCATTCCCCTCGGAAAATTGCATTATACGATTAAGAAAAGAGCTCTTCAGCTACCTGCTCGATCGAGTAGCTGTTGCGCAAAAAAGGGAGGATCGGAGACCCATTTCCCTCTCTCTGCAGGTTGCCCATTATTATCCTGACGGCCAGACAATGGCTAGACAACAATTGATCCGATCTCTTGCGCATTTTCCGCAGACAATAATAATGCGATCGTTTGTTTGTGGTCTTTGTTCTCTATTCTTCTTTCTTTTCATTTTCTTGATTTCCTTTTTATTTTTTTGGCAATATCTTGTGTATTTTTTACGGTGCCTCGCCCCTTTGACATTTCCCTGTTCATTATATAGCGCGGGGGAGTATCTATAAGATATTCCGCTGCTAAACCTGTTGGTAACCCAAGATTCACACATGCCACATGGCTGATTTTTGGTATGCCAACTCCTTGACGGATGGTCAACATATGACATCGGTTTCGGACAACATATGGCGTCCTCCACTTGAATCCCGAAACAGGAGGAGGCCCCGAAGAGAAGTCAAGGGCATATGGCGTACTGAATGAAAATTATTGCAAGTTTTTCAGTTACATTTTTCCCTCTCTTTCAGTGTGTGCCTTCCATTTCCATTTCCCAATTCCAGGCCTGAAATATTATATACATATAGATTTGAATATGTATGCGTAAAAAAACGTAAAACGCGCGAAAAGCAGCCGGAAAATACGCGCACACACATCTTTTTCAGGGGATGTTTGCATATTTTTTTTCGCCCCATTTTCCTACACGTTTTCCTGGCCTGCCGGCCCACTCTCTCTCTCCTTGAAATCCACTCCCCCGTTTTCACTTTCACTTTTTTATGGCGCATAAAACTTCGAAGGGCGGGTGGCATAAATTTTACAAGCAAGATTTTCCGCCAAAAAACGAAGGGAAAAATAAAATGCGTGGAAATGGCGACCATCCCCCCCTGATTTTTTGTATATATATTTCTTTTTGCACACCTGACTTCCGCCACCATTTCCCCAAAGTTTTTCCAGCATTTCCTGTTGATTTTAGCAACCCATGCGAAATTTGAAAATGGCTTTTCCCCCTGACATTTGCTTTGCCAAAAAAAAACAACTAATAATAATACGAAAAACCGAAGCAGAACTTTATACTAATTGTGAATAATTTTTGCTCTCTCTCTCTTTGTTTCACAGGCAACCAGGTGATCCGTAGGCCTTAAACTGGCGCTCAAGGTCAGGAAGCATCTATCCTTCTACTCGCCGACGCTGCTGAGCGCCGCCTTTACGAGCCTAAACGGTGTCTACAATCCGCACGGCACCGGCAACACCAGCGATCCCGCTCCCGACGAGGAGCCTGACCATCAAAATCAGCATCATCATCATTCCCGGTTGAACAACGAGAGAGAACGAGAGCCCAGGCGTAGGCATCGACAGGAACAGCACCGCCAGGAGGAGGAGGAGGAGCACGACGACCTAGACATGGGTGGCCCCACAGCCCCCGGCAGCACGGTCGCCAGCAGCGGCGGCGGCGGCGGAGGCGGTGAGGTGGGTCAAACCTACTGCCTGCGCTGGAATAACCACCAGACGAACCTGGTACAGATCCTGCATGCCCTCCACGAGGTGGGCAGCTATGTGGACTGCACATTGGTCGTTGACGACGAACAGTTCCAGGCCCATCGCGTTGTCCTGGCTGCCAATTCGCCGTATTTCCAGCACATTTTGCGAGATGTCCCCCAGGATCATTGCAGCATTATTTTGCCAGGAGTCAAGGGCTTCGAAATTGCTGCTTTGCTGCAGTACATGTACACGGGGGAGACAACGGTGACCAAGAGCCAGGAGCCGGAGATCCTACGCACTGCCAAGGAGCTGCAGGTTAAGGGTCTCTACGATAACCTCATGAAGTTTAATCATCATGGCAGCTCCAGTGCCAGTGCCACGCCTACCTCAAGCTCAACAGCGGCTGGAAAACCCCTAAATGGTGGCAGCCACAGTCACTCCTCGTCCGTGATCTCCACATCTACACACATTTCGCCCAGCGCCGCCATTTCGAGCAGCTGCTCGCCACCACCACCGCCGCCGGCACCGCCTCAGTTTGGCGGCTATCAGCCTTCAGCCTTCAGTCATCATTATCCGCCGCAATCGCTGCCGGCTAGCAGCCAAGGTCCTGCCGGTTCAGAGCCACCACTGACACCCACTCATGTGACAGCGCCACCCTCGTCGGGACCATCGGGAGAGACGAATCCTGGCGGTCAGTGGCCCATGACTCCATCCGCTGCTGCTGCCATGTTGAACTCTGTTTATGAATCCGCCGCCGATATGAATCCCCTCAAACGCAAGAAGCTTTCAGCCATTTCGAGCATGCTGCTGAGTGGTAATCGTGACACACCAATCCTGCGTAATGTCTTGGCTCAGGCCAATCCTGCAGACTCCTCACAGCCAGGACCAATGATCCTAAATGGTGAGAAGACGCCCACGCATCCGCATCAGAATTCCCAGCATCCAACCACAGGTGCTTTAGGTGTCAGTGGAGGAGGAGAGCGAAACCACAGCTTCAATGGCTCTGATTATGGCGGCGACAAGGAGCCCCTTTCCCCGTACACCGATCGTTCCTTTGAGGAGGAAACCGGCCAGTCGGGTGGCAAGAAGCCAGAGTGGAAGCGCTACAAGCAATACACGCGGGCGGACATGATGTGCGCCATTCAGGCAGTGCGCGAGGGCATGAGTGCGCTCCAGGCGAGTCGCAAATACGGCCTGCCCAGTCGCACTCTCTATGACAAGGTGCGCAAGCTGAACATCACCACGGGCAGGGGCACACATCGCACTCCAAAACGTAGTCCTCCTGGTGCCGAGGCCTCGCAGGGTTTCCCCTACTCTGCGGCCGCTGCAGCTGCTGCTGCCCACAACTATGGCCATGGACATGGCGTGCATCCCTCGGAGCTGAAGCGTGACGTGAAGGGGGATCATGTGCCCGCTCACCATGGCATGCCGCCCACCATTCCTCCCTCGGCTGCCGCCCTGCTGGATCATGCCTTCCTGCAGCAGGCTCTGGAGAATCGAGGCGGCGACATGGCCGGTCGAGAGGCTCTCCATGCCATGGCCTTGGCTGCTGCTGCTCATGCTGCTGCAAATCGCATGTCCAGCAGTCCAGCGGACACAGATCAGCGTTCGAATGGTCATGGCATGAGATCACCGAGCCCGGGACGTCATTATCAGGACCAAGAGGCCATGGATTTGGAAATGGAGAAGCATGAGCAGCGTTTGATTAAGCGGGAACGTGACCAGGATGAGCGTGAAGATGCCGACGATGAGGAAGATCATGAGCAAGAGCATGTGGAGGATTTGTCGCTGGCGAGAAAGGAGCGACCAGCATCGCCCTACTCGCCGCAGCCGCAGGCACAGATGGAGGGAGCAGCTGCCGGGGTGATAATGCATGCCAGCAGTGCCAGCAATGGCAAGGAGCAGGAGCATGAGCTTGAAAGGGAAAGGGAACGAGAGCCAGAGGACTATCCACACTCGCCGCCAGCCTTTGCCTTCAAGCGGGAAATTATCGAAGGCGAGGAGGCCCAAACTCAGGCGCGGGCCGACTGATTAACGCTCACCATGGCCTGGCAGTATGCGGCAGACAGCCTCGACTCCCTAGATTAGGCCAGACTCAACCCACCCATCATTTTGTTGTGTTACTTCTTTCCTTAAACTCTCGGCTCTACACAAAAAAAAACCTAGAGCCGAGCCAGCGTTGGTGAAGCTTTAAAAAAACAAACAGAGAAGAAGTCGTCCCAGTCGAAATCAAACCCACACTAAAAACCACATCTAAAAATTAAGATAAGATCACTTTGTGCCTAAAAAAAAATATTAGCAGAGTTTAGGTTTAGCTAGGAGTAAAACTAGGCATAGGAATAGGTTATAGGCACATCATCAGCTCCCCGCCGATCCAAACTAAGCTTAGACCCACACTTAAACATGAGACTGAACGGGGATCGATCACAGGAGGGGCGAGAGTACAGTCGAAGGATTAGCATTATTAGGACAGAGCAGAAGAGGCTCAGCTGCACACACAACACACAACTTTGTTAAAATGCCAGTGATTTGTTTTAAAAATTATTAGCACTAAAATTATTTATAAATAGAAAGAACCGAACGAAAGCCTTACGTTTATGATTTTCGAACTACCTCAAACTAGCATATATCCTTGTTATAGAAGAGCATATATATATAGATATATATATCGTCCTGGGTTGAATTTATAAGACTGACACCGCGACTCAAAAGAAGAAAAATGTACCACGAGCAACAGCACACAAAAACGCATTCAAATAAAATAAAATCCTTTTAGTTAAAACATTAAATCTAGACATAAGTTCCATACAAATTGATTAGTTCTAAGCCAACACACAAACTTATAATTAAAATAGAAATTTAGACATTAAGACAACCAAGAAAACATGCGCTGGGGGCAATGCAATAGGCTCTTTAATTATAAACCTCTAGACCCTTTAGCGGTCGAGTTAATGTTAATGTTGTTATACCAAGTAACTCCTCTCTCTGTACATAAAATCATATAGTTCTCTCACCTATATACACCTGCGAACTCTATATTAAATACAAACTAAGTTAAAACAAATTGTAATGCAATTTAAATTAAAATTATAAACACACACGACTTTCATCATGTAAAAAAAGCTGCAAAAAGAGCGCTAAATAAAACTGACTGAAGAATCAAATAATTTGAAAGAGTTTTTTATTTATTTATACATTTTGAAAAAGTTAAACGCTTTGGGGAAAAAATTTAAGAGGGGACGCACGGTCAAAATATGGGCATTTTTGGTAATTTTTTTTTTTTAGGAAATAGTTAACCAGTCTTAGTGAAACTTTACAGATAGATTAAAATAATATCAAAGATGATACAAAAAAAATTAATTAGCCAAATCTTAGAAAATGGCAGAGTTGTGGCAGACTTCCGAGGTGCCCTCATTATAAACACGTTTCAGCCCGTAATTCAAGTCGGAAATCCAAAAACCAAATTTATTTTTATTTAAAATTAGTGTATCTTCTATTTGAACCTAAAAAACATAAAAGAAATGATGGCAAAACAATTTTGAACAGAAAATTTCGTAGTTTCAAATAGAAGATACATTCATGCTGATTATAATACTATTTGATTGCATAGTTTTTCTTGAATGAATATATCAAATATCAACTGTAACTTCGATTTTACATCCATTTATTTATTTTAGAAAAATACACATTTTTTCTACGAATTCCCACTAAATACAGCTATCTAAAAACTAGTTTTCTAAATCCCTAATAAGCTCCTCTATATCTTCAGTGACAACCCACGCAGTTTGGAGGATTTCGTTCATCAAACTCACAAATGCCAATGGCAAAACGAAAGGGTTTATGATCCGGCAATGGCTTGGGTCGCAACGATGGCACCTTCAACCTGGGTATGTACAACTCCTGCTCCTTATAGGCCCTGGACAGCCGTAGATCCTCTTCGTTTAGTGGAGACTCCGTTACAGGACAATTGCTGATGGTTAGCGAACTATCAATGCGGATTTTGGGCTCATCATTGGGACTGTGACCGCAGCGTTTGCAATGAGCCAGCAGCTTGGCCTCGCTGAGGAACTCCAAGCGACAGAAATTGCAGTGATAGTTGATGCCCTTGTTGTGAAGCAGAAAATGGCGATCCAGCTGATGCTGAAATTCGAATTCATCGCGACACTTGTGACAAATGTAGAGGCCACGGTTCTGTCGATGCATATGATAGTCCAGGAAGACTCTAGAAGTGATAAGGAAATAGAGAAACCAGTAGAAACCCTTGATTCTGTTTAACTTACTTGCTGGTGAAGACATCCCCGCACTTGTGGCAGTAAAACCAGCTCATTTTCCAATGCTCAAGGTAGTCGTGCTTCATTAAAGCCACCAAGCTGTCGGTTTGATAGCCACAGGCGGGCACAAAGCAAGTAAAGGCGTTCAGTCGCACCTGAGTTATCAGCAAATCGAGGAGGTAGAGATCTGTAAGGGAATTATAGAGACAATAAGAGGTTAAAGTTGGGCAAAAGTAAGAATAGAGCTTACCGTACTCCTTGTCGGTGGTCATGTGCGTCTCGCCCAGTCCGTATTCATCGTACATCATTAGCGATAGATTCATGGCACTGTTGCTGTTGCTACGACTATGATTCACAATCCAATCCCCAGTGAAATTCATGCGACGTGTGTACATGGCATCCTCCATGTCGTCGTCTTCATCTCCTTCCTCATCCTCCTCCAACTCTGCATCATCTTCATTCTCCTCCTCATTGTATTTATCCCAAAACACAGAGCAGCCACGGGATTGAGAGCGTGTTCTGGATGGAATAGCAGCCAAGCCGCTCTCCTCGTCCTGTGTTAAGATGCCCAAAGCCTGGAAAGATGAGGAATTTAATGTAAATTCAGCGGAAAATCAAATATATACTCCACCCACCTCCCTTTTGGCCTGACAAATGGTGTGATGCAGCTCCCACTCGTATTTTGTGTCGAACTGAGCCTCGCACAGTTCACAGGGAAAGCGCTGCAGGTGCTTGGCTCGCTCATGCTGCCGTTGACTAGTCAGTGACTCGAATTCCGCATCGCAGTGGCGGCAAAGGAAGACGCGCAAGGAACGCCTCACCCTGGGCGGCGTGGGGTCGTTGTCCTCCTCATCGTCGTCGTCGATCCCGGCTTCGTTACGCACCCGGCACTTGCCGCGCGGTGGCCGAGGCTGTGTTTTTCGCTTGCAGCAACGTCGCACGTGTTGGGCATAGAAATCCCTTCGAAAGTAGGTTCGTCCACATTCCGGACACTCCAGCCGCGGACGCCATTTCCAGCCTTTCTCTCCTGCCGCTTCGGTGGGCTGAGCAAGGTAAACCTCCAGCACAGAGCAGGAGGAACGTGAGCTGCGTGCACTTGGCGGCACTGCGGCTGTGTTCTCCTGAGTGGTGGACACCTCGGCATCGGCAATGGGTGGACTGAGGAGCTGTGTGGTGGTCGTTACGGTGGCTGTACCACCGCCAGAGCGCTGCAGCCGCTGCATGCGTTGCATCAAAGAACGCGTCACCTCCGAGTGCATGTTTAGCTTGCAAACGCAGTCCACGCAGATTGCTCGCAAGGTGGAACGGATTACATCGGCCTGGAGGGAAAAGAAGCTCTAGGATTAGCTTAAGAGATCGTAGCATATGTGACAAAAACTCACATGAATCTTCCAGTCGCGGCTCAGGCGACGGTGCATTTCGTGATTGGAGCGAAGATCCAAGAGAGCCGCCGTTTGCACCGCCCCACAAATGGTGCACTGAGATTCATTGGCCTCAGCCTCGCGCTCGGAACCCGCCAAGGCCGCCGCCGGTGGCTGCTCCTCCTCCTCCTCCTCCTGGCCAAGACAACTGCCATTTGCTTCGCTGCTGCTGGGTTCCGGTTCCGGCTCCGCAAGTGCTGCAGCATCACGCATTCTGATTGGAAGGGCTTTTCCTCAACCTTAAAACTTAATTTTTCTCCATCTAGTTTCCTTTTTAAATAGCAAAAGGCTTTTATTCGAGAAAATGCGAAAAACTTTCGTGAATGTTTTTAAAGAACGCAGCAGTATGACCGTATTTGAAAAAGAGACAAAATACTTAATAAAAAATACAAATCCAATAAGAAATTAACGTCCCCCTTAGAGTGACCAGGTGCCTAGAAAGTTATTACAATTTCTTGATATTTTTGACATTTTCTATCAAAATGGCCACTCTATTATTTTCGACGCGACGAATGCAACGTGCTTTTTCTTCCGCTCGGTATTTTGCCAGTAAAAAACTATTCGAAATGGGCGTACAAGTTGTTCCAATTGCTCCCGGAGATGGTAAGTAACCGCCGATTAATGGATTTCCGCAGGAAAATCGAGAAAAACGCCGGCAAGCTTAACCTCAGAAATGCATATAGAAATATGCGGTGCAAAAGTCGGAAAATTACCATCGACACTATAGTCGTCTCGCTCACACACATCCATTTTTATATTCCATGTACGCACGCCCTCAGGCAGCACCTTCCCCAAGAATGGGCAAAAGGTGACGGTCCACTACACCGGCACCCTGGATGATGGCACCAAGGTAAGGTCACCTACAGGTTCCCAAGATTTCCTACTTATAATTGAGGTTTTATCGTTCACAGTTTGATTCGTCGCGCGACCGCAACAAGCCCTTCAAGTTCACCATCGGCAAGGGCGAGGTCATCCGCGGCTGGGACGAGGGTGTCGCCCAGTTGAGCGTTGGCCAGCGCGCCAAGCTCGTTTGCTCGCCGGACTATGCCTACGGCAGCCGTGGCCATCCCGGTGTCATCCCGCCCAACTCCACCCTCACCTTCGATGTGGAGCTGCTCAAGGTCGAGTAGGCGCCTCCTTCCGGGTGGCGAAGATGATGTGCGTGCGCCTGTGGCTGTGTATACCAGCGGACGCACCACGGACAGGCGCACGTCAGCTGAGCCGAAGCAAGAACACCAACCAAACACCGGAACCAGAACAATCCAGCAGCATTTGCCGAAACCCAGAAGAAGAAGAAAGAAAGGAAAATAAAAATAAAAATCACAAACCAAGCTCTGCACTTAGAACTAATTTAACCGCAATGGGTAACGCATATTCTACAAATACAAAATAAACATTTATTCAAGTCAATGATAACAAGAAAAAATTTGTTTTAAAGGATTGATTTTACTTTTTATGGTCTCTAAGGCCTGATTTTGGGGTTATTGTTTGGTAGATTATTTGGCTTTAATGCTGGGGACATTTATTGAGAATTTGTTCTTCAGATTTCTGGAAATATGGTTTATTTTAGATTTTTCTTCATTTTTTAGCCAAATAATGAGAAATCTGGAAATATTTACATATGAAAATGCCCAAAAATATTAAAATACATATTTAAAGGCATACAAAATAATTATTATATATTTATTCAAGACATTTTTCCTGCAAATACGGTTTATTTTCGATTTATCATAATTTTTCATTCAAATAATTAGAAACTAGAAATTCTTACATGTGAAATTGGCGCGTTTTTTATACAGGCAATAAAAATACATATTTAAGGCATACAAAATAATTATTATATACTTATTCAAGACATTTTTCCTGCAAATATGATTTATTGTAGATTTCTCTTAATTTTTTACCAAATATTGAGAAAGAACTGGAAATACATATGAAAATGCCGCGTTTTTGTAAACAAATCCCCAAAAAATTAAAATTCTTTAAGGCATATAAAATAATTATATATTTATTCAAGAAATTTCTTAAATTCTACTCCTGCTCAGACATCATCTCTTCCTCTCCTCCTTGGGCTCCCAATCACATCCTAGTTTGTGTTCTGTTTGCAAACCTCTGCCATTATTTGGTCAATAATGGCATAACGCTCTTGCTGGTACTTCTTGTCATGCTTCAGCCAGTGGGAACGCACCTTCTTCCAGCGCAACATATTGGCAGCCAGCAGGTCCGAGCGGCTGGCGTTCTGTAGACGCTTATCCTCCCGGCCAAACTCCAGACGCGGCGGAATGATGGGAAGTTTGGTGGGTCTTGGCGCTGGCAATTGAGTGAGCACCTTGATCTCCCCACTGCGCAGTCCTGCAAGGATCTCCTCAGCGTTGTCTTCACGCTTTGGAATCTGCAGCGAGCCATCGGTTTGAAAAGCAGCCACGGCGGGATTACGCGGCTGGTTGGCCATCCAGGCGCGGCAAATTGGATACAGCGGCGTGGTCTCCTCGTACTTGGAGAGGTCCAGGCTGCGCTCGAACAGCCGCATCACATAGGATTCACCGGCGGCACCCTTCTGGGAGGCGCCACCACCGTTGTTCATCGACTTCTTGTACAGCGAGCGGCGGGCCTTCATGCGAGCACCCGAGGAGGTGCCAGCGCCGGATGGCGAGGATGATGATGCGGCAGCCACCGTTTTCATGTCCGGCTCCAACTTCACCTGGTACTGGCGACGCTGCTGTTGCTGCTGGAGGAGCAGTTTCTTTGATGGACGTCCGCGTATCGGCAGGTCCGACTCCACATCGTCATCAGGTTGCTGCTGGCTGCTTTCCGGCTTGTGCTCTTCGCGGCGCGACTCCCGCAGGCGGAGGGACATCTCCTTCTTCTTGGGTGTGGTCTTCATTTTCGGGTTTTCGATTGTTTAAAATAAAATTGTTGAAAATTTCGAATAGCAATTCAGAAATCAAACGTCAGTGAAACGGTTGACAGCACTACAGCAACAATGGTTCGTTAATCAACACTGTCAAATACGCCATTTTATTAAAATACCACTGCTTAAAAAATACCAATTAAAGTGGCGCAATTTTATATTTTAATTTTTATAAATTATTTAATTTATATGCTTGTTCCAGAAAACTAAAGCTATTTGTGATTGGAATTTTTGAATTTATTATAGCCTTGCAAGGTATTATAATTTCAGTTAGAAGTTTGCAACGCAGTGAAGGAGACATCTACGACCCTATAAAGTATATATAGTTTTGATTAGCATCTATAGCCGAGTCAATCTAGCCATGTCCGTCTGTCCGTCTTTGTAGTTAGTCTTCTATATACTCTCACCCCTACATAAGTCGGAACGGGCCGGATCAAACGACTATATCATATATCTGCCATAGGAACGAAGGAAAAAATTATCGAAAAAAAATTATAACTTTGTCAGTTTTCAAAATATTTTCACCAAAGTTGATATTTGGCCATGTTTTATTATTTTAGAATTTCGGTTTTAATTTCATGAAAATCTGACGACTTTATCTTATAGCTGCCATAGGAACAATCAGGAAAACAATAGAAAAACGCACTTTGTTTCTCAACATATTTTCATGAAATTTCAAATTTGGAATTATTTCAGAATTTCTTTTTTAATGTTATAGTTCAATTGCAATCTGCAAGGGTATGCAAACTTCGGCGAGCCGAAGGTAGCATCCTTCTTTTTTAATAAACAATTAACTCTGAAATTAAAAAATTACTAATCTTCAGCGGTATATTTTTCACAGGTGAATCCGTGGACATATTTTAGTACATTTCTGTCGATCCGTTCGGTTATTACCTCTCCCCTGAGCTGGTCACACTGCTGTTTTGTGATCGCGAGAAAGAACGACGTGAAAAATACGTTAATTAATAAGTTTTAGTGCGACAAATAAAATAATTAATTAATTGAAACAAAGCCAAGCTTCTCCGCGGGACTGTGCGTGGAGTTAGAGTGCGCGAAGAAGGCGAAACGAAAACGAAGAAACGGAAGAAAGCGAGCCAAAAAAGTGCAAAGAAAGAGCAACACAGTGAAAGCAACAAAATATTGAAATCACAATATTGAATGCCAGAAAACAAACAAAGGGAAGGAGCGGGACAACAGCAGCCGAAAACAGCCTACGTGCGCGGAGTTTTTATTATTTCGGTGAGTAAAAAGGGGAAGAAAGGATGCAAAATTTGCAAAATTTCAGATTTCTGTTTCCCCTACTGACACACACACACCTGCAAACTGCAGTCGTGTGGGTGGGTGGCTGCTCTTTGCAAATAACAAAATTGTGAAAAACAACACACAGATACACGCGTATAGATCTCTGTGAGGTAGTGCAAAAATAAAAGCAATAAATAAACACATTTACACCACTGGCAACAAGTTGTGAATGCGTTTAGGGGCGGTGGGAGGGGCACTCCAAAGTTTCCCAACATTTTACTTTTCAAATCAGTCTCTGCTGTGTGTGTTTTTTTTATCTACTATTGCGTAGTGCCGATGCCAATGTCACCTGTTTTTATGCGCTCTCATGCTCGCACTCTCGCGCATTGTGCCTGCCTCTCTCTCTCGCTCCCACACTGGCCGTAGCTGGTTTTTATCTTTTGCCACTCGCCGATCTATGTACGTGTCCCTTTCGCACTCTCAGCGAAGTGAGTGCATGTGTGAGTGCACGTATCTGTATGCGGATGGTACGTAAACTACGTATCTATGAACGTACGTATTTCCGCCTGCCTGCGTTGATAACAGCAAAAACTCCATTGAAATGGCCCTAATTCTTTTTTGGAAATATGTAAACGAATCGTTTTGGGTACATCCCCGCTCACACCAACCACCCACTGCCTGTCTACCTTCGCATTTCTAATCGCAAAGTGCAAATATTGATTTTCTATGTGTGTGCTTTTAGATTTTTATATCACATATACATGCATACGTTCATACCGCTATCAATAACAATAAGCGGTCATTGTTTTTGCTTCGGTTTAGTTTTCGTGTTACTTTTGCACTTGTGCTGCTGTGGCGGCTGCTGCTCTGCCTTAAGTACTGATCGCTGTTCATGTTGTTTTTGTTGTTGTTATGATTGCTTTTGTTCCGCTTTGCGCCTTTGTTTATGCGACTGTTTTTGTTGTAAATGCGGGAATTTCCCGGCATTTGCAAAGTTGATCTTGTTTAATACACACACATGCAAAGGGATGTGAGAGTTAGAGAGAGAGAGCAACAACATCGGTTTAGTATTTAGTATTTTTTACAACAGCTTAGCTTTTAACGGTACTTTTTTGGATTAGAGATTTTGATGTAAATTTATTGAAATTATTTTATTTAATATCTCATTAGGGAAATATTGAAGTATTCGTTCAGTAAACATTACCCTCGCCCTCAATGAAAACTTTCCCATGAATTTCAAATCTATCTTATCGCTGCATGGAATTGTGTTCAATTTTTTCTTTTTTTTTTGGGAAGGGGTCGTATAAAATGTATAGTATTTATCTGTGTCTGTGTGTGTGTCGTCCCCTGTTGCGAGGAGGAGACACAAAACGTTGGCGATAAGGCGGGCTTCCCCCTCAAGGCCCCGCCATAGCCGCCGGCGCCACACCTGTTGGGATTTGGACATGGCCTAAAAATAACTACGCTTTGATTATTTGCACATTTTTCAAAGGCAACAGAATAATAAAATAAATAAATAAATAAAAATAAATAAATGCAGGCGCTTGCAAGCTCATGGAAAGGATTTAAACCCGGGACCAAACCCATTTCCAGGCAGAATTGGCGATAGCGATCGCGATTCCGATTCCCATGCCCATTTCCAATTCTCGAAGAAGACGCCAATGACGTCAAGGCCTGACGTCTGCAGAAAATTCCGCAAAACGCCTCTTCAAATTATTGGCGAGGCAAGAAAAGCAAAAGGAAAAGCACCAAAATACAAAATAAAATTATTTTCGTTCCATTTTTCGTCTTTTGGTATTTTGTTTGCCTGCGTATGTGTGTGTGTTCTACTCGCTTCCATTTCATTTCATGTCTTTGCATTTGATTTATAATTTTCACAATTCCACATACTTTTCGTTGTTTTTTTTTTTTGATAATTTCCCATGCCAGTCGCCATCTCTTAGTGAAAGTTGTTTTCCATGTTATTTACTTCAGCTTCTTGGTTCTGTTATCTCGTATTATTATTTTTTTGTCCATATGTTTTGTGTTCCGAATCCAAGTTGAAGGGAAGCCCTACTATACGTCTGTGTAGTTCCTTTTGCAATTTATTTTCGTACAACGAAATATTTTTGGTAATTTTTTTCGTTATTTATTTATATATTTATTTCTTGACATGCCAGACAGGCGAGATTTCCGGTCAATATGCTCTGCATCGATACCTCCACGTCTTCGGGAGGGCCTTAAAAACAAAACCCAAGGAACTGACAGTAAAGCCTCCTGGTCTGGCCAAGATTTGATTGGATTTAGTAGTTTGATAGACAGAAAGATTATAGGAGGGTTTATGTTTGCTTAAAAATCAAACAAGAAGAAAACTAAATATAAAACTAGGTTGAATCTTAATTATAAAGTAGAGATAATATGGGGAATTAATGAGCAATAATTACTTGCTAAAGTGAAGAAATGGATTAAATGAATTTGTATAACTAATAATTTAATGAGAGATATTAAAGATCAATTACCACATATTTAAGACGATCAATGTTCACATTTCTTTCTTTCCACTCTACAGATCTCTGAAAAATCGAAATGTAATCATTGGAAAATCCCACAAGACCATTTCTCATGTAAATCTCCTGCATTCCTATAATACCCCTGCCTGTTGGCGCCCCATAATATTACAAAAAGGCATTTTAATGAATGGAAATTTTGCTTTAACTAATTACAAGAGTTTTCCTCATCGTATAGCCACCACCCATCGAATTTTCACTCCCTCGCAATCCATAATACCTAAACAATCCTATGTGTGTGTGTGTGTGCTGCCATAATTTTAATGACTTTGTAAACTTTTTTTTGGGTTTTTTTTGTTTTTCAATTTGTGTGTTTTTGGCACACAGTGCGAACTTGTTTTTTTTTTGTTCTCATTGCTTTTATTTATTTTTTTCTGTTGTTATTATGGCTCTTAGCAGGTTTTATGTTTGTTGTGCGTGTCCTCGAGAAACACACAAAAAATAAAATATGATATTTAGAAAAAGACAAATGATCTTTTTACCTGTGGAATATAAGTAAATTTTCAAAAAAATAAACAGTGCGTTGCGAAAATATAAAAATTTTCAGTTGGGTAACATTTTATTATTTAAAAATTTTAATTTAAAAAAGAAAAAAGGAATATTATCGCCGGATTATAATTAATTATATATAATTATAATTATAAATAAATTATAATTAAGCTAAAACTTGGTGGTATAAATAATGAATTATTAGGAAATAAATTTGTCTTTTTTGGGGAAAAGTAAGAATTTCGCTTTCTAAATGACCTCTTAAAGGTTTTTCTGTAAGATTTAATTGATTGTTTGATTTGAATAATTGTGTAAATATATATTAAGGATAAATGACTATTAATAAATCATAAAACATAAAACTTAATGGCTAAAATAACAGAAAAGTAGGCAATGTAATGGAAAATTATGCATTATCTTGAGTTGGGATTTATTTGTATGGCTTTCCTTTACGTTTTGTGCCTGCTAAGCACTGTGTTTAAGAACTTTCATATCCATATCTTTCGTATTATCATTCCACATACGAAGTACTCTCAATTTCGTATATATACTAAAAGGCTGTGAAAAATATTTGACGTCGATTTCCGATTTTTCTGGCTTGTGCATTCTGTGTATCTCTTCTATCTTGCCCTGCATATATACATATCTCTCTCTTTCTATATATCTTTATATCTATCTGGCTAATTGTGAAGGTCGTTTACGTCTGCAGTCGATCGCCCCTATATAATTGTTGTTGTTGTTGTTGTTTGTCTGCCACCCGCTATAAAGAAGGAGGAAAATGGGTGGAGAAAAGGGGGAAAGGTTGGTGGAACACACAGAAAAAAAGTGAAGAAAGAAAGGCAGACGAAAGGCTGGCAAACAAAAACGTAGCAATCGAAAGAGAACAGAAAATGAATTTTCATTGCCTTATCCCCCCTCCCCCCCCATTTAGATCTCTTTTCCTCGAGAAATTCCTACAAAAAAAAAGGAGAATTTGTTTATATTTATACGCTAAATATTTTCAAATATCAGATCGCAATTTACGTGTTTTCTCCTACAAGCTCATCCATCCTGGCTATAAGTACACCGCAGAATAATGGTGGAATTTTATGGAACAAGAGAAATTGTTTTCATAATTTTTTTTTTTGGTCTGAGGTTTATCTTTTTTAATGGCTTCTTAATATTCCCAACTCGAGAATGTCTGTTGTTATCACCGACAAAAAAAAAAGAAACTTAAAAATAAACAACGAAATGGGGACTGGAACAGATATACATATATTTTATATTATAATTTATTATTTATGTTTTTTGCAGGCCAATTTTAAAGGCGCCATCAGGCTATATTTTAAATGAATTATGTACCATTGGTTCTGTATGTTTTTATCACATTTGTGACATGATTTGGTCTCGGTTTATTATTTGTTTCTATTATATATTTTATGCCATATAGTATGGGGGGTATTATAACTAAACGAAAGTGTATTTCCCATAAAAAATCACCAGGAGAGTCGATTTAGCCTGAAAAAACAATTATCAGAGACTTTAAGAGCTACAGACACCAAATTTGTTGATTCTTAGACTTTATTTAAGGTCGAAAATAAACAGATTTATAATAAATAGAATAGTCAGGATGTTTTCACTAAATTTGTGTAAAATTTGATAATGATTTCGTGAGTTATGAAAGGTATTTAATGTTTGCATGGTGTCTCAAAGTCGAACCCTTTCACTCATACCTTTCTTTCTTGTTTATTTTGTCGCTGAGCTGCGAGGGCGGTTCTAATACTTGGCTAAGCCATTGGCTAATTTAAGCGATTTTCATTTGGACGCTGATGGACAGCCATTAAATGTTTATCCCCCTTGATGGGCTTTCGCATTTCCATTTCGCATTCTTTTTTATTAATTTCCCTCGTCTTCAACTCTTTCACCTCAACATATCATTAATTTTTGTAGCTTTTATTTCTCGCTTTTGTTTTCTATATGTACGAGGTAGTTTTTTTTCTCTTTTTATTTTGTTTCGTTTCAAATATTTCATTCAATTTTCGTGGCTGTGGGAAACACCCACACAAAAATTTATTTTTATACAAGAAAAAAAGGAAAGAAAGAGCGCAAATTTCTTTTACATATTGGTATTGGTGTGGCAAAAATATTGAATGATTTAATTGATTCGTTACGGGCTCTTTTATTTGGTTACACCTTCTTTTTTTTTTTTTGCTCCACCCTGCGTATGTGTAATGTACGTATACGCAATTAATTATTTGTTAATGTTAATGTTTCGGTGTGAAAAACAATTCCATTTCGACTCTTTAGTTCGAATTTCAATATATTTTCTTTTTTTTTTTGTTTTTGAGATTATTATTTTGTTGTTTACGCTCTCTTTTCTCTGTCTCTCATAAACATTTCTTCTCTCCTTAGAATTTGGTTTTATTTTCTGGGAAGATTCTTTAGGCTTTTTTGAGATTTGTATTTTGTCAGTTCTTCGCAGGCATTTAAAGCGTTCAAACGCGTTCGATCCGAGTTAACCAAACGAAATCGAAATTAATATTTCGAGAACTGCGTGTGATTTTTCATATTTAAACAAAAGAAATCAAAAAGGAATTTAAAACAATTAATCTTTTGTGTTTAAAAAGCAACCAAAGCTGGAAAAAACTAAGAAATAAACAGGAAAAGAAAATAAAGAAAGCTGTAGATAAGAAAAGTGGCAAAAGTGAATATAAAACTTGAGAAAATCAAATCTAAAACAAAATAATTACTGGAAAATTAAATAAATAGTTTGTGTTTAGCAAAAATACTTCCATATAAACAAAGATAAAACCATAAATAATATAAATTTAAAACAGAACTATTTATTTATTAATTTCTTATCAACTTGTATAGAAAAATGTAAGTTTGGAATGTAAATAAAAGCTTCTCTATTATCTTTTTGAAACAATAATTAATACTTGGCATTTCGGAACGGATTATTTATCTCTGGCATCCTTGACAATGGCCCCGCGATTCGGATTTGCCGTCGTTGTCAAGATATAGACAATATGGCACAGCGGGGAAGTTGTGTCATAAATATTTTTAAATATCCCATGTCATTTCGCGAAAGATCTCTTTTGCTTATTATTTCCCAGGTTTTTTATTATTTAAAAACAAAAAAAAAGACAAGCAAAAGAGGGCTCTTAGCCCGCTTAGTTAATGTTCTAAATCGGGCAATGGAATAATCGATTTGTTTAAAGCACCTGACTGACTGTGGTTCTTTTCTTTTCATTCTTTTCTGATTTTCCCAGGTCTCCAGCTGTGACAGATGATGGCCTAAAATGGCGGCCACACCACCAATGCCGCCCGGATCCAACACCCAGCACCATGTGAGCAGCCATGTGAATGGGATCGTCAAACAATCGAACGGCCAGGGAAACCACCTAACCGAGGCGATAAACCAGCACTTTCAGCGAAAGAATCAACAGCAGAACCAAAAGCACAACCAGGCCCAGCACAATTCTAGCCCCAGCATAACTCACAATCCAAATTCAAATCCAAATCCAAATCCCAACAGTCCCGGCGGCAGTCGCTGTGGAAGCAATGAGCAGCTGGAGCTGCTGGAGCCACAGCAACCACAGGAAGCCACCGCTGGCAAGGCCAAGCTGAGCTGCCACTGCACCAACATTAGTATTATGCACCTCTTCCATGAGATGAAGCAGGAGTTCCCCACGATACCCGATGCCATAGTGACGCAATGCGTCAATGAGAATTGCCATCAGCGCGAGAATTGCATCCAGATGTTGAGGAAGGAGCTAGCCCTGCACCCCATCCCAGTGCAAAGCTATCCGGCCAAGGTGTTGCAGCAGCAGCAGCAACAGCAACAGCAGCAACAGATCAGGCCTGCCAAGCCTCCAACGCCGCTGAAACCATCGCGGGCAGCCCCACCACAGCCAGATTTTAGCCAGAGCAATGGCAGCAGTCCCAGCTCCCAGGCCATTATACAGCCTAGGCCACGACCCACCACCCTCAACCTGCAGCGGCAGGTCAATACGCAGCTGCAGCAGAAGATCCAGCAACGGCAGCAGCGTCAGCAACAGCAGCCGCAACAGCTGACACCAACGTCGCTGAGCAAGCCGCTGCGCCGTGCACCACCCCTGCCACCGCCGCCCAAGCCAAATCCCAATCCCAAGCCTGGCAGCTTCTCCAACGATTCCTCTTGTCTCACCAGTCCCATGAGCTCCAGCGAGTCGGAGCTCTCTCTCAATGCGGCCGTCTTCTTATCGTCGCCCACAGCTGCTACGGGAGCGGCGATTGCTGTGGCTCAGCCACAGCCACAGCCACAACAACCCTCTCCGGTACGACATCGCTCAGTCATTACGCTTCAGCCAGAGCCGCCGTACGCGCGCGATTTCCTCACCAGCAGCAGCAGCAACAGCAACAGTGGTGGTGTGACAACGACGACGTCACCGCCAACGATAGCAACGCCGCCGCTACCATCGCCCAACTCGGCAGCGTCGCCAGTAGCAGGTGCTGGCGGACGCAAGAGTTTCACCTCGCTCAATCTCACCCTGCGTCAGCCAGGACCGGCACAGTCGGCCATCGATATTACGGCGGGTCCGGCGCCCAGTGGCCAGGGCAGTGGGATAACCTACTCCAGTGTTAGCTTTGACGCGCGTCGCGGCACTCACAAGAATTTCCAGTTGACGGTGACCGAGGAGGGTAGTGTCTTTAGTGCGGGCTGCATACGTCCTCGGGTTCCCTACACCGGAGCACCTTCAGCACCAACGAATCAACCGCCGCCGCCGCCGCCGCCTTCGTCAGCTGCCACGTCTGCAGTTTTAAAATCCGATGGCCACGGCGACGAAATGCCAATGGATGTATTCCCGTATCCCACGCAGGCCCAGAATCACATAGTGGCCTCTAATTACAGCAACAACCAAGTGGTCGCCGACAACAACAATGGCAATGGGAGCAGCAGCGTGGACAGCAGCCCAACGATGCCGCTGTATGTCGGAGTGCTGGAGGAGTGCGATCGCGAAGGTGAGTTCATGGGGGGTATATCTGTGTATATATATATAGAACAGGAATCTCGGGTCTTTAGAGACACGTGTGCGATGGACAAGTGCCTTTGTTTTATGACACTTTTCTAGGGAAATACTCTAAAAGAAGGTATAGAGTTTTGGGGAAGAGGTTTGCAATGTTGTTTTAAAGAAATTTTTGGGCTTATAAGGGATGATATCATATATTGAGGAAAAGTCTTGAAAATATGATCGAATATATAAAATATATTCTGATTTGATAGATAGAAATGATCTATAGGAAAAATTTAGCATTATACATGGAGTTATCTTGGAATATTGTTGGATATTCCTGTAATAAGATGGGTAAACCCTGCTATTTATGTTTCTGCAGTTTATTTGATTTTTACTTTGCTAATTGGCATAAAAAAATGCTCAAAATTTAATGTAATTATAATTTAATTATTCCCCACTGTCACAAGGGTATTCCCTGCTTCTGTTTCCCTATTTGTAGTCTCCACATTCTTGTTATTATTGTGCTCCCGAAGCTCAATCGAAGCTTATCAGCCCTGCCAGACGACGTCGTAGTTGGGGCTCCTGCCTGCCCCTTAGTTCGCTTATCAGGTTCGCAGGTTCTCGCCCAATATTGTTTACACTTGATAAGGAAATTGAATTACGCCCCAAAAATAGAATTAGTGTGAAACAAACGAGCATTGTTCGGGGCTGTCTTATGATTCGTGAATATAGAAAACATTTTGGAAAGGGATACATGTGAGGAGATACTGAAAAGGGTAACCCCCCTGGGGATCAATTATAGAAATACCTTATAATAGATGAAAGTAAACCACATTGACGTCATAAAGTCATATCGTTATCAGTATTATACAGAAATATAGAGAATGGTTAAGCAAACTGATGGTTGTGGGAATTATAAGATAAGTTTACATCGTATTTGTAAAGTTAATAAAGTGTGTTAACTAGAAGTTGGCTACTGATATCCCAAACAAATATAATAAATATTAAACAGTAATTTAATTGCTGTTTAAAAGAAGTTAATAAAGAGAAATGTACTAAAGCTTTAATCAGGCTTCGTCTAAATGGATTATTGATATATTTTAACGGTTTTCTATGCTTCATTAATGGTAATTCCCCTGCCATAAGCCTTAATATTTATAGACCTCCAATTAGTTAGCATAATTTTCTACTTTGTTGCATTTTGAATTGCCCTTTTTGCAAATAATTTCTATATATTTATATATGTAGACTGCAACGCCCACGCTTTTCGGTGGATTTATAGATTGAAATGTCTTTTGTCTGGCTTCTCACTTTGGCCATGTTTTTTCATCCATTTTCCTCTCTTGGCTCTCTCTTTTTTATTATTTTATTTATACGCCTTGCTTTGACCGCTCTTTCTGTGTGAAACGTTCAAGTTCATGGCGAAATGTGTGGGAGAAAAGCCAGAAAAGAGAGAGAGAGATATAAACTGAGACTGAGAGAAGCGAGGAAAATCTCTGCCAGTTGATTGCTACAAAAGTATTAAGTATACGCAGCGTGGGCCCAAAAGTCAGGCACTTACACTTTGACATTTAATCATCACGCGACGCGATCACGAGAAAAGCACTTAAAATGTCGTTCATGGAATTTGGATAAGAGCTGCTTTCGAAGCGAATTAAAAAATCAATTAAGACAGCATAATGATGTGCGAATCTGGCAGAGAATCTCTCAGTTTGCAGATCCCTTGGCCCACTGCCCTGCTGCTGCTATTTCCGTTTGGAAAATCTATCAAGCGTCTAAAAATATTCAAAATCAAAACATCGCGGCGCGAATGCATGTTTGTATTTATTTGTATTTTTATTTTTACCTTATTTTTTCGTAGGAATAAATTATTATTAGATTGATTTTTGCTTGCGCATTTTCACTAAATTTATCTATTTAAAAATATAAGTTGCCTCTGGCCGCAGGAATTGCTTTGCGTGATTATTTTTAGCAGCCAAAAACAGAGTAATAAAATGTGAGGTATTAGACAGTAAAAATATATAAATCTAGCCGCGGGGGGAAAATATTTGGAATTGGAATTTGGAATTTGGAAATTGGGAATTGAAAATATCTTTGCCAACTTGTTGCCAAGGCAGGGAATATTAATATATTGATTCTGTTTCGATTTTGTATTAATTTTTGTACATTTTATTCCTTTTAGCCCATGCCGCCACCATTGAGCGACAGAAGCAGCGACGCGCCAAGTTGGCCAATGCCTTGAGGGACAACAAGAAGCGGCTGCTTGTGCTGGAGCAGGAAATCAATATCCTCACGGAGCCGGTTCCCGTTGGAGAATCTGAAAGACTGGATAGAGATATCAAGCAGCTGGCTGAGGACTGTCAGCAGCTCAATCAGCTGCTGAATAGAATAAATGGTAAGCAAATAGGCAACATTTGAAGAAATCAAAACTAATCTGTTCTTATTTTCCCCACAGAACCCCAGGCTAATGACTCGGGCTCTGGTGCTGCACCCAATTCCATGAATCGCCAGAACTCCGCACCCGCCAGCCAACAACAACAGCAGCAGCTGCCGCCGCCACGACAGCGTCCAGGCGGCCGTGCCCAGGCGCCGCCCAGTTCGTTGCGCCTTCACTCGGTGCCGGCAGTGCCTACTAGCGGGCTGCCAATACCGGATTTTGGCCAACATCAGCAGCACAGCAGTGCGCCCACGTCAGCCTGCTTGACGCCGCAGCATCAGCTGCAGCAGGAGCCGCCCCCAACTTATGCCCAATACTATCAGTTCCAGCAATATTTGCATCAACAGCGACAGCAGCAACTGCAGCAGCTGCAAGTGCAGCAGCAGCAGCAGGAGATACTGCAACAGCAGCAGCAGCAGCGTGCGGTCACCGAGGAGGAGGAATTTCAGTCGGACTCCGATGCCGAGGCCGAGGAAACACTGGACTCGTGGGCCTGCAACATGTGTACATTCCGCAACCATCCGCAATTGAATATTTGCGAGGCCTGTGATTACGTGAGGATTCAGCCGGGTATGCTACACTTTGTTCCCAACGCTTCTGCTGCAGCTGCTGCTGCTGCGGCTGCTGGCGGCGGTGGCGGTGGCGGGACTGGAGACCAGCAGCAGCAGCCGCCCCAGCAGCCGTACGCCCTGCATACGTAACCCAAAACAAAGTTCTTTTAACGTCCTCGCTCGCTCGCTGCTCGCTTCCTTCCCTCCTGCTCCGATTGTTGTTCCTGCTCCTGTGTGCATGTTCCGACTTTGAAACTGTGATAGCATTTAAATTAACTTGGCGGCAGGTGCTCTACCTCTACCAATGCATGGCTCAGCCCCGAAAGACACTGAAACGAAAAAAAGCGAAAGGACGTCAACGAATTGCTTAAGCAGACCTGTTTTAAATTATTTCTTTTTGATTTATGTTATGTATGTTAATGGCAATTAATTTAGACACTAACTCTAACCACTAGCTTTAAGCGAAACGAAAGCAGAGTTTATTATTATTTATAGCCACCTAAAAAAAAAGAGTAAATGAATAAAGAACGTTATTTAAATATTTAAACAAGCTTCGCTGCTCTATTTGTTGTACAAACTGTTGACTTTTTTGCAGCACCCGTGCTGAGTCGCGAGGACATACATATAACCCTCTCGCCAGGCGAAAATCGTGAGTATTATCTGACATTTGTTTATATTTTTTGTATCCTAAACTGTTCTCTATTGCAGGTATTATACACTCCTGGATCCTGTCATGACCTACGGCCAACAGCAAGCGCTAACCATGAGAGAACCTAGACAGCTCCAGAGATTGATAACTTAATTAACTTAAACTATATACACTACACTATATACATACATATATATTTCGCTTTATTGACTAGTTAATGTAAATTGTAAAGAAAACTTTAATTGCTGCTGGCAGCGATATTAGCTTAACTTGAATTTTGTAAGGAAAAGACTTTAGCAATGCCGCAAATCAACTGAAATCAACTAGCAAATATTAATTGTAAATCAACCGTGTACATTTTGTATATAAATATTTAATTATATCATTGTCTTAGGGGTTTTTCTACAAGAAAAAGGGAGTCGGTACCGTTGTACGCTTTTCAAAAGCACTAAAATATATTTAACGAAATTAAATTTTCAAGTTAAGATAATGTGCGAGTTTTTAATTGATTTTGAAAGGGTAATTTAAGAATTGGTATCATAAGTTTTAAATTAAAAGGGGAGCGAGTGGTACACATGTCGATTTTTTAATTTATTTTAATTTAATATTCCAAAAATGATTTTTTTTATAAACTATAAAAACAAATATGGTATTTTTAGAAACGTAAAGGCTTAGAGACATCCATGTCAACCGATATCCATATTTTTAATTAATATTTAAAGAAAAATAATATAAAAATCGAAAAAGTTACTATTTTGAGCTAGTGGTATATATGCCGATTTTCCTTTTTATTTTAATTTTTTATCCCATAATTACAAATTTGCCCTTTTTAGAAACGTACAGATTGTGAAACATCTATGTCAACCAATATCCATCTTTTTAATTAATATTTAAAGTAAAATAATATAAAAATCGAAAAATTTACAATTTTTTGTCTAGTAAAAAACATGGGCTTATATTTTCATTTTATCCACCTACGGCGATTATATCAGATCTTCTTAAGGGCTTTGATTACCAAAAAACAGGGATTTACAAAAGTTATATAACTAACGTGTAACCATTAAAAGGCTTATTAATTAATTTAATTAAGAATTTTCTGTAATTTAATTAAATTTTTTAATATAAAAATATCGATTTAAACGATATATACTATATGCCGGCAAAGAAGCTAATAATAGCGACGCAATTGTGGTTATATACCGTTTTTACAGAGTTGGTCACACTAATACGAAGGCTGCCTTGGCGCTAGAAATAAAGTGTCAAATTCCGTGGAGTAGAATCGAAAACTTTATAATTTCATCGCACGAAGTAGCACGCCGTCAGGCTAAACCAACATGGCTCAATCCGTGCCAAATCCATGTAAGTATCTACATTGTTTCATGGCAATTCGGAAGTGGATGCCTGGTTTTCGACAAAATAAAACACGCATGGCGCCGGTTAATGCGCAAAAAAGGCTTGCGAAATGACTTCAAATTCTTATTTTGCAGCCGAACAGAACTATTACTTCAAGGATTCCGTGGCCTACACCGAGGACCACATTCCGGTGCAGAAGATCTACATTTACGGCTTGGCACCACAGGTAAGTGAATGCCAAATTCATCTGTTGCTTCGGATTCTATAATCTTTTGTTTTAGCTGAACCAGGAAATGTTGCAGGCTCACTTTGGCATGTACGGACATGTTCTCCGCCTGCAGATATTCAAGTCAAAGAATGTCCAGCGCCGCGGGCGTCGAATTTTGCAAAACGGTTATGTTTTCTATGCCAAGAAAACAGATGCTGCCAAGTAAGTGTCGCTGAAGCAGCTTTCAGTGGCCACCCATGACTGACACCTCTTACATTCTCCTTCAGGGCCCTGCACAGCCGCGTTCATCACCTGAACGGGCTCAACTTTCATGTGCAGGCCAGCGATAGTTGGCATCAGCCGGATGCTTACGGTATGCCTCGTTATTTGCCGGTCTATCTGCCGAATACGAAGCCACCGCCGCCGCCGCCCGTTATGAGCCTAAACGACCACTGTCTGGAGCATGTTATGACATATCTAGCATTGCCAGATCAGATGCACTTTGCCAGGACCTGCCTGCGCTTCAGGGCAGTCTACCAAGCGGCCACCGCCAGGCTGCACAAGTTCGTGAACTTGTCAGAGTTCGAAGAGATGACCGTGTGGGATATGCGAGACTTCTTCATGCTGTCCGGCCATCATGTGGAGAAGATAGATGGCAGCATGCCGAGTATTCACGCTCAGCGCTTCTGTGACTTTCTGGCCGACAGCTGCAGGAATCTGAAGACCCTGAACCTGCTCAGCAACATATTGTCCGCATATAACATGCATAAGCTGTTCTCTAAGAAGCCACTGCTTGAGACGGTGCAGCTACCCATGTCGAATATCTCCGATCGCAGCATCTTGGAGCTGGCGAATCTGCCAAAACTAAAGACACTGAATCTCAGCAGCAATCCCATGGTTGGCGACACCATAGCCGAGTTGCCCAGCACCATTGAGTCGCTGACGCTAAACGATTGCACGTACCTCGAGGTCAGGAACCTATTAAATATCCTAAAGACCTTTCACAGGCTGAAGGAGTTGAACATAAAGGATATAGATCCCAACGGTGTGCAAATTTACGAAAAATTAATTAAGGAGAAACGCTGCCAGGCACTGGAGACCCTGCGAATGACCGGTTATAGTCACATTCGTTACGAGTTTGTGGCACAGATGCCCAAACTGAAGCATCTGTCGGTCGTAATAAAGCAGGGAGTTCGCAAAGAGCTCTTTGAGCAGCTGGCAACACACAAAGCCAGCCAGCTGGAGTGCTTGGAGATCTTTGGGACTGTCGTTGCCACCAAGGAAGTGCTTCTCAATATTACAAAATTGAGTGAATTACGCAGCCTAACGCTGCCGTATATTGAAAACGATGCGGATCTGATCGATGCGTTCAGCAGATGCAATCTCCAGAAGCTGGAGAAGTTGGTCTTCCGCGATATTTCCGAACAGACGATCTTAAAGGTCTTCGGAGCATGCCGCAAGATAAGCTACATCGGCCTGAGGGACTCTACTGAGTTAACCGAAGAACTTGCTTTGGGAATTGTGTCGCTTGTTCGCCAGGAGATTGCCAATAAGGATATGCAACGCAAGCTGCCCATCCAGTTGTGTCCCTATGTGAACGCGAACAAAGTAAGTACTGTTTATTATTTATATATCTTACGGATTTTGGGCTAAGATTTAGTTTTATAACAATTTCCTGCGGGAGTTCTTTAGGAATGAAAGAAAATATGGATATATGCATCGATACTGTCTCAAAATTTGAGGGAAATGTATATATAAATCGTTTTTTAACCTTGCTGTTTCCTTTTTGATAAATGGGCTTAATATAATTGTAAAAAATTAATTGAAAAACATTTTTCAGATATTTTTTCGAGAGCAAAGTAGGGTTTTCGATACTTTTGCGGTACTTTTCGATAATTTTCGTTACTTTTTCGATACTTTTCGGTACATTTCCTCTTAAAAAACATACATCCCAATTAGTTCCCCTTTTTAGTAAAACTAAACATACCAAAGAGCAGAATATTAATCAAAGATTAATCACTCATTTCGCTGAGAGGCAATCATAAATGATAAGGTTTCTGGTTGACGTACAATCAGCGTGGACTTTGAACCCAAAGCTCATTCAAACATTGAACTTGGAAGCGTACTTTTGTAAAAATGATTTTCAATGCAATAATAAACTATTTCAATTACATTTATTTATCGAAAGAAATCTAGACAATGAAAAAAGGTCTCGAGGTGAAATTCGTATAATGATTTTGTTTCGTTATCGTTTCCTAATTTTGATCCAAGACTCCGGTTGTGTTTACACCATCCTTTTCCAATATATTTAGCGCTATCTCTGACATTTTGTCATTCAAAGCCTTACTACTCCTTGAAGTGGCAGCCTGCAGGTTCTTGATGACCCGCTCCGATGCCTGAATGGTCAGAGCCTTTGTCAGATCAATTTCATGCTGGGCGGTGGGTAGATTTAGCTTGACGGCGCGTGAGGATCGCGACTGTGTCACAACCATTGAGTATATGTCGATGGCGGCATTCGCCAGGCGGGTGAGCAAGTACTGCTCATGGACAATGTTCTTGTTGTAGCGCAGCAAAAGTTCCTCCACGGACTGGCCAAAGAGGTCGATGCAGTGGGCTGTCTTCTTGGCATAAGGCTGAAGTTCGTCCACAACATGACCACTGAGGTCGGTGCCGCCAAGGCCAACAGTTGAGGCAGCCCTCTTCGAGGCCTCCTTGAAAATGAGACCCAAATTGGCGGCGGGATTCTTAAAGGCACGCTGCAGCTCCTTCAGATGCGAGCCTGCATACTGAATGCCCGTCAGGGCAATGAACAAACGGAGAATGTCGTTGGTTCCCTCGAAGATTCTGAAGATCCTCAAATCGCGCAGCACTCGCTCGAGTCCAGTGTCCACCATGTAGCCCATGCCGCCTAGAATTTGGATAGCCTCGTCGCAGACGTACCAGGCGCTTTCCGAGGCGTAGATCTTAGATATCGCTGCCTCTAAGTGATAGTCCTTGCTGCCGGCATCCATGTTCTGTGAGATGGTGAATGCCATCGACTCGGTGGCATACTGAAGAATGCTCATTTGTGCCAGTTTTTCCTGAATAGAGCCGTATGTCTTCAGTTTGTGGCCAAATTGCACTCGATTGTTGGCATGTGCCGTGGCCAATTCGATGCATTTCTTCATAGTTCCCGATAGAGTGGCGCCCATGCCGAAGCGACCATTGTTTAGGATATTCATGGCCACCTTGAAGCCATCTCCCTCCTTTCCGAGGACATTCTCGATAGGGATTTTCACGTCCTCGAAGTAAACCTCGGCCGTGTTTGATGACTTGATGCCCATCTTCTTTTCGGGAGGACCACTGGTCACGCCGCCAAAGGAACGCTCCACAATGAAGGCGGTCACCTTGTCCCGTTTCTCGCCTGTCTTGGGGTCCACCTGCTCGGTCTGGGCAAAGACGGTCATGATTTCGGCAATGCCTCCGTTAGAAATCCAGATTTTTGAACCATTTAGCACGTAGTGCTTCCCGTCGGCGCTCTTAACAGCCCGACAGCGAATGGAACCGGCATCGGAGCCGGAGCTAGGCTCTGTGAGGGCAAAGGCAGCGTACACCTTCTCGGCGGACACTTTGGGCAGGTATTTCTGCTTCTGTTCGGGCGTTCCGTAGAGGAGGATTCCCTTGAAGCCAATGCTCTGGTGGGCACCGATTGTAATGCCCAATCCCAGATCGTTGGCGCCCACAATGGCGCACAGGCGACCGTATTGGGTGTTGTTGAGGCCAAGGCCGCCGAAATCCGATGGCACTTGGATGCCAAAGGCGCCCAGTTCCCACAGGGCATCCGCTGTGGTGTCGTCCAACTTGGCGTTGGCATCATTCCGCGCAGCATCGTTGACGTCGGCGAAGAAGCGCTCGAAGGGGTCAATCAGACTGTTGGTCAGCTCCTTCTGGTCGTTGGTCAAGACATCCGGGTAGGGAAAGACTTGGTTGGACACCAGCGATCCTCTGAATATGTTGGCCATAAACGATTCATTTTCGCTGGACTTTGGCTGCTCCTTGCTGCTTGCTAGCCTTGGAGTGGCGACTGCCAGGCGTCGGCAGGATGTGGCAGAAGCACCACTTACCGCCGCTAGCTTGCTGCTGCTGCTCAGGATCGTGTTCCTCCACATAATTGATGCGATTGTCGTCGTCCAAGTGTTTTGTTAACCTTTGGACCATGGAAATCAGTATGACCGCATCGCCGATCATCTGCTGCGTCGTCACAAGCAACCTTGACCAATATATTTTTTTCAGTATTTTTCACCCACAATTTGCGGTATTTTATTTACAGGGTGTTTCGGTTTGCTTCTTTATTTCGCTTATTTTAATTTTATTTTTAGCTTAATTAATTAATTAATTAGTTAATACTTAAATCTTCTGTTAATTTGCCAGCGTTTAGATCTACCAAAGGATATTATCCAAATAAGGACCACCTACAATCCCAATGAAATTTCGGGAACCTATTTTAAAGGAGAATTCGATGATCGCGACTTTGATCCCGATGACCTGGACTTGGACGATCTCGAGGACTCGGACGATGAGGATTTTGAGAATGATGAAGATTTCATGGGCTTTTTTAGTGACGAAGACGATGAGGAAGAGGAATTCTTTTTGAATGGTGCAGGAGGCTATGTTCATCCTTCGTGGCCCTACGACCAAGATGGCGAATTTATTGGTTTCGGACTGTTGGATGACGATTAGGTGTGTTTTGATCGGATATTTAAAAAATTATATGCTAATTTGAATATTTTCTACTTCAGATATCAAGCATGTTTTTTGTTTTGTTTGTTTTCTACAAATTTAATTATTGGGAAAATATCTTTATTTAATCCTGGAAAAATACTGAAGGAATGATTTTTTTTTACAAAATAATAAACATTTTAATTATTTTGTGTTTCAAATGAAATAAAATATTTTGGTTTTCTAACTGATTTTTCCACTGTTACTCTGGTCACATAGAAGTTTTCGCGGTTTTTATTTGAATGTGAAAAATATATATGGAGCTTTTCTTTTGGCAAAATTTTATATTTTGCCTAATTTAATACGCATTTTTTTAGCCAACTTTTGACTTTAATTACCGTCAGTCTGTTAAACTAAAGTTCTATAAAATTAAAAAGCTGAATTTCCTCCTCTGTTTGCTACTTAAGAAATAGTTTAAAAGGGGAAACTTTTTGAAACTTTATGGAAATCGGATTGCCTTTGCGGTGCGCGGGAATCACACAACTTCCGGCATCCTTTCCGGACGACCTTCGCTGCAGGTGTTTGCCTCGCATTCGCGGTAAGCGGCCAACCACCACCACCACCCACAACAACACTTGACTCCTGGCGGCCAGACAAGTCTGCAGCTCGTGGGAGCTCAACACATTGGCCAGCGACGATTTAACTTTTCAACCTGCTGCCATAATTTCCATGATAATTGCCTTGCGTTTGAAATGGAAATTTATAAATCAATAAATTTTAGTGCTCCATGCAAGGTAGGGAGTCCTTCCCCCATTGCCCTGCCATAATTATACACGTTGACGTCTGTCCTGGCGCCGTGGACTGGCTTTTGTTATTGTTTGCACTGAAAGACGTTGCCCGGGGCTCTCATAAAGCCGTCAAATGCGATAGAGCAGTGAGAGAAATATTGTGTTTCTTTAGATTTAATAAATATTTAGTTTTTAGTAATTTATTTAGAAATTTTTCGATTTTTCTTTATTGAACATTTAATGGATTTATTTGGAAAATAATTTTTTAGATTGAAAATGTAATGAATTTACTTGAAAAATAATTTTTTAGATTCAAAATACGATGAATTTACTTGAAAAATAATTTTTTAGATTCAAAATACGATGAATTTACTTGGAAAATTATTTTTAAGATTGAAAATGTAATGAATTTACTTGGAAAATAATTTTTTAGATTGAAAATATAATGAATTTATTTGGAAAATTATTTTTTAGATTGTAAATATAATGAATTTACTTGAAAATTATTGTTTAGGTTGAAAATATAATAAATTTACAAAGAAAATAGCAACTAAAAGCTTTTATATATATTTAAAACTCGAAATTCAATTCATAAAATATTCTACAACTTTCTCTATCGCTTGAATTTCTCCCCGTGCACACCTGGGGCCGGCGGCAGTCCGCACGGAAACCAAAAATCCAATAAGCCATCGGTGTGTGTGTGCGAGGAGAGACCGGGTTTGGGTTTCAAGCCTTGCGTGCTCCCCCCGAAGACTTCGGTTCAGATGTTTAGTTCGCATTCGCCAACCGTTAGTTCAAGTCGCCCCCAAAAGCACAATGGCCAAGTTCAGTCCGCATCAACTGTCGAATCCTCGGGCGAATGTCTTTATCCTGGTCAATCTGGGATGCGAGATGCTCTATGTGATTGATCAGCGGCTAAAAGCACAGCAGATAGCGCAGGATAAGTCGATTCAAGGTGAGTCAGTCAAGTTTAAGGTGGAGAATTCGTCCAAAGATGCCTTTTATAAGTCTTTATGGTTTACGTGTCCTTGGAAAATTGTAATAAATTCAAGAAATACTCCAGTTTAACTTAGTTAATTCAAGAAATCTTTACCCCCATCCAGTGATACACGATGTGACCACTGTGCTGCTGGAACCCAAGTTTATAGACTCTCTTCTGAATGGCTCCAAGCACAACAATGCCCAGCTTTTAACTGCCGAGCACTGCAAGTTCATGCTTAACGACATTGCCACCTGCTCGCTGATGAGACTCGACGAGCAGTCAATGTCCAAGCTGTGGAACCTCATGACTGTGGTCTACAAATGGCAATTGTTTGTGTCCCGCCATCAGCATCATCTGCTGGAGATCACTTTCCGGCATTTGGAGGCCATCAACAGGTTGTATCCGGATGCCAAGCGACACATGTTGATTGACTTTACAAAAAACACGCTGCTGGACTTTTGGAATGCCTGCGGGGAGGAGGCGCAGCTGTCCATCTACCAGACAAACAGAGCCTGGCTGCAGTGCTTCAACACGAAGATCTCGCTGCTGATACGCCTTGGTTTCCAGGCCATGGATGGCAGCTTTATTAAGGAAGTGGATCAGGAATACTTTGAGGATTATGTACAAACGGCAGGGGATAATATTTATGTGAAGAGTGCCGAGCAGCAGCGGGAGCGAGAGCGGGAAAGGGAGCCCAACAGCATGGATCAGTTGGCGGCCCAGCTGAATATTCATTCCTCAAGCGCCAGTGAAGATTTGCAGCCCATCAATGCCCGTCAGTTTCAGCAGCAGTTCGAGCAGGCCTTTGGCAGTGTTCTCTTCGATGAACCCTCGTCTACATCGTCGTCCACGGGCTGTGAATTTGTGCAGCTGCAAGCCACGACTCCATCTTCATCCAGGGGTTCAGCTTTAAACCAAAACCTCCTCGATTTGTACAGCAAAATGCCTTAGGGAGTGTTTCTGTTAGAAAATATTGTATTTCTCGTTTAGTTTTCACTTGGTTTTTGTTTTTGTAAAATAATTATAAGTAGTTCTCGTTTGTTTTTCTTTTTTGTTTTGTTTTCATCGAAGACATTGTTGTGATCAAAAAATAAATCAACTTTTAGAACTTTGAGCTTAAGACTTGTGTAAAAATGTGTGTGGTGGAGAGGAGACGACTGGGTGCAGAGTTTTTAAAAAAATAGAAATAAAAATTATGTATAATCAAAGGTCGAAATGTACAATTACAAATATAAAAGTGATCCTCTCTCTCATCTCGCTGCTACAGACTTATGGCAACAACATCATCAATTTATCAATTACTCCTCGCATAATGTGTGTTAATACGATTCTTGCAGTCAAAGGAAAAGTTCGTCCGTGTTGTGGGTGTTTTGTTGTTGGGTGATTGCTTTACATCTTCGCCTTGAGCGGCACTGCGTCCACCATGATATGCAGGGCCATCTTCAGGCATTCCTCCGCTGAGCTAATTTGCTCGCACGGATAGGCAGCTCCATATTGCGTGAGAAAGTCACAGTATTTGCGATAATTGCTCGCCGCAAAGTCATAGTTGTAGGCGCCCAAGGACTTCATGTCCGTATCGTCGGTTACCGAAGGCACCGTCGCCTTTTCTGGCATTCGGCCAAAGGTGGGGTAGTCCAGCTCGCAGCCTTCGCATTTGCAATCGAAGCGATATTGCATGGACAGCGTGTCCAGTCTCTGCTGCTTGCTGAAGATGGCAAAGTGGGCGCTGTGACAAAAGGAGAGATATTTAACGATTTCTTTCTATTTTTATTAATAAATACTTACCCGTAGTTGTCATAGAGCACATCTCCCGCCTTGATGGGCCGCAGAACAAATAGATACGCCTTGGTGCCCTCGTATATTCTTAACGTATTCGGCGCACACGAATGGTTGAGCATCGAGAGGAAGGCATAGGCTCCAGATGAGTGCGTTTGATCGTCCTTTGTCTCATTGACCTGTTCCACCAGGTCAATGCCGTGCATATTCGATGGCGATGTCTGCAAATGCCGAAAGAGTAGATCCGTAAAGAAATTCATGCCTTCCTCGCCGCCTAAATAATCCTTTAAGGGTGTATATTCGATAATAAAGTGCTTAAGCACCGCACAGACAACAGAGCGCTGGAAGAGATCGGAAACAGAGCGCAGATGCTGATTGGTAACCAGGCCGTGGATGGCCCGATATTGCTCTTGCCGCGTCAACTGCCCGTAATCCAGATCAAAGGCGCACTTGTGCTGATTTTGCGGCTGATCGCAGAACGTCATCAGCTCCTCGATGCTGGGAAAGAGATCCAAAGCAGCCAGGGTGGTGCGCAACGCGATGCCGTGGATCTTGTTGAACATCCGGTGGAGAAAGTCAATGATGGGGCACTCGAATCGGTGGTAGGTGGACGTGGCCTGCTGCTTGCACTCCTCCGAGCAGAACATCACGGAACAGCAACTGTCGCAGGGTATGAGGGTTAGGTAATTCTCCCGCTTGCAGGTGGCGCAGCGGATGTACCGCATGGGCGGCAGGAGCGTGGAGCAGAAGGGTTCCTCGACGGCCACCATATCGCCGACGACCAGATCCCGGTTGGTCACCACAAAACGTCCCTCGTCGGCGGTTTCGCGCAGCTCCAGGCAGTCGGCAATATGCGGCACCTGGGCGTGCGGTTCAAAGCTAAGCTTGAATTCGTAGGGCACCACGTCAGGCGGTTGCTGTTCTAGCAGCTGCTGGCAGTCCCTCTCCCGCTTGTCTAGCTTGTGACTCAGCCTGGCCGGATAGTTGGCCGTCCGTGCCAGCTCGATGTTGGCCAGGCACTCGCGGTAGCGCTTCCACTCGAAGAGGACAGCCGACCGGTTGGCATAGCCTATGGACAGGTGCTCCGAATTGGGCTCCGCGTAGCATATGCTTTTGTTGTACAGCTCCAGGGCCTGGAGGGAGATGGGAAGTGTTTAATTAAGATTTTACATTGCCAGGAGAAGCGTCTTCTCTCACCTGAAAGTATTTCCTGTTCTTCAGCGAGAATTGCTCGTTGCCCAGCATGCGGAATTCCACGCTCCGCTTGTTGCACTTGTCCTCGCGCAGCGTCACATTCAGAAAGATCTTCTCCATGTACTTGAAATCAATGAGCGCCCGCTCCACAAAGTCCACCTTGCGGTAGTTCTCCTTTAGCTCGTTGAACTTGCCGGAGATGATGCCGATTAGCTTCCAGTCGTTGAGCTTCTTCACCAAATCGTCGCTCACATCGTACACGTCCATGTTGTGCTCCATTCCAGTTTTGCCTTGCCGCTGCTACCTACCCGTCGTCCCTGGGGCTTTCTCCGGTTCGGATCGGATCCTTCGGTCCGCGTGTCGACGCCGCCGCCTGTTTTTTTCAGCCGGAAAATCGGTTTGTTTGCTCCTCTGCCGCTGCCCCAAATCCGCTTCCTGGCGCACGTGCTGACCGGTAATTTGCAATTTCACTGAGAATTTTTAGGCTTGGCAATGGGGCGGCGAGGGTCTTAAGTTTTTTTTAAGTTTAAGTTTTTTATTAAAAACAGTTTCGCAGCGACCAAAATTTATTTTGTTCAAGTGTGACCGCTTTTATTACTGGTTCTTTGGGATTTTTGGAGGGTAACTGAGGTGGTCACACTTTTTTAACAACCGGGTTTTTTAAACGTAGCTCGGGACCAAAGTCTGGCAACGCCAATAGCTGGAGGCAGAAAAGTCTGGCAGCGCTGGTCTGCCAGCCAAAAAATAAGCTCAATTTTTATTAATTTTGAAATGTCTTATCTAATTAATAAAATATTAATAATAAGAGTTACTTTATATTAATTATTTAATTCTTTATGAATTTATTATTTGTAAAACCAAATAATCACTCATTTTGTATGGCGAACGTGGCGCGAATTTGATCCGGTGTCTTGCCCTTGATCATATTGGCCACTGTCTTGCAGGCGGCCGTGAGTAGTCCCTGAATGTTTAGGTAGTTAGCCGCCAGGATTAACTCGAACAGAGTGCCCTGGTCGACCTTAAGGAACTCGACGTCCCACGGGGGTATGTCGTCCGAGCGTCTTTCCTTGTCCTCGTCATCTTCGGTCACAATTGGATCGTCCTTGTGTTGGACGGCCCAGTGGAGCACCATCTTCAGGATCGTCGAGTTGACGTTTGGCAGTGGAAAAACGCCGCAGTCGTCCGTACCTCCCAGATCCTGCAGAGCTGTGCGGATTGTCTCCGAACACTTGATGACGTCCAGGTCAATGCTGAAGACCTCGTTATCAGAGGACTCCAGACGAATGGTGGGCATGCTGTAGTGTGGGGAAACTATAAGTTCCCCAACTTTCTAACAAATTTTAGGTTAGTTTACTCACTTTTTTTGTTATTTAATAAGGAGCTGTCACACAAATTAGAATCTTTCGTTGGAAAGGCTTTGAATATTATTCCCTTTGCACGCTTTATTTCAAAAGGCAACCTGAGTTTTTCGATGTTTTCCTCTCAAAGTGCGACCGGAAATTGACAGCCAGTGTCTACCTATTTGGAGGGGAATATAATCAACGTCCGGCGTGGGAGCACTGTGTCATCGATAGTGTCACGGTAATAAACCATCGTTAACTATGCTAACTACCTTTAAACCGTCTAAATGGTGGCCAGAAATGAACAAGGTGTTGACAGAAAAGCGAACGGGAAAACTCTTAATAATACTTCTTGAAAAGATTTTATTCTAACGAATTCCTATTCGCCATTTTTCTTTTGCTTTCCATCCGAAAATTATTCGATAATCAAGTGGTTGCTATCGACCCTTCAATGTTTACACATCACAAAGTTTGACGGCGGTCCTATTTAAATATTCCCACGCAAGTGGAAACACTGGCCGACATTTCCTTTTCATCTTGACGTTGCTAAGTTAATTTCTTTACAATTCCACCAGCAGGCAGACCGGCGAAAGAACTAACGAAAACGCTTAACTAAAGCTCCCCTCTGCAGACCGACCGGACCGCACTCGTTCAGTTCAAGTTGAAGGCAAGGGAATATTATTTTTAGCCAGTAGGCCACAGCTAAGTGGCACCCGTTGTGTTGTGTCGGATTTTGAAAAAAAAACTTGTTTTCGGCTGCGAGCACAAATAAATCAAACAGTTTCTAATCGCCAAAGCAGGTAAAAATAACCGAGAGTGGGTGTGCGCTGTCGCTGGCGAGTTATGAACTGATAATTTCCCTTTACTGACAGCATCATGCCCATCATTCGCTTGGAGTCCTCCGACAAGGAGATCTTTGACACTGACCAGGAGATTGCCAAGTGCTCGGAGACAATCCGCATTGCTCTCGAGGATTTGGGCGATGAGGCTGACAACAGCGTTCTCCCAGTACCGAACGTCAACTCGTTGATCCTAAAGAAGGTGCTCCACTGGGCCACTTACCACAAGGATGACCCAATGGTGGCCGAGGAGGACGAGAATAAGGAAAAGCGTACCGATGACATCTCCTCCTGGGACGCTGACTTCCTCAAAGTCGACCAGGGCACTCTGTTCGAGTTGATTCTGGCTGCTAACTACTTAAATATCCAGGGACTGCTCGATGTCACCTGCAAGACTGTGGCCAATATGATCAAGGGCAAGTCGCCGCAGGAAATTCGCGAGACATTCGCTTTGAAGAACGACTTTTCGCCGCAGGAGGAGGAGCAGGTTCGCAAGGAGAACGAGTGGTGCGAGGAGAAGTAATTCTAACTTTCACCTGGAGACAACAGAGATATAACTTATCGGCTGTAAAGCTATTGTTTTCAAACATTTCATTTAACAAATAAAATACGAATTTATGGCTATGCAAAGCTATTCTTGATTATAATATAAAAACGTATATAAAAAGGGGTTTTCTGTATTATTTTGTAAAGCTATTATTTTCAAACAATTCATTTAACAAATAAATGGTTCAGCAAATTTTATTAATACGAATTTATGGCTATGCAAAGCTAATCTTGATTATAATATAAAAATGTACAGAAAGAGGAGTTTTCTGAGTTATTTTTTAGGTATATTCATAGATATATAAACGTAGCAAATGTTTGTACAAGTATTTGGCATATATTTATAATCCTAGAGAGCTAGAATCGTATATAAAGCAAATAGATATGTACATGGGATTTATAAGAGTGGAATGTAGAAGCTCTGCCTCACTCCATTAGACGTAGGAACGTCTCCACAGCCTTGGACACGAAAGTCTTGATCAGGCTACCAATTTGGATGAACAGATCCTTCATTTCGTCGCCCTCGTAGGTGCGTAGGAATCGGAACAGGAACAGGGCGACCAGCACTATGAGGACGGGCTTCACCAGCGAGACCAGGAACTTGAAGGCGTAGGCCATGGCGTACCAAGAGATAACCATCAGTAACACGTAGCCCACCAGTTCGCCCATTTCCGTGGGCATGGTCATGTTCTTGGTGACAAAGTCGAAGAATGTAGCGCCAACGGACTTGTCGCGACAGCCCCCGTCGTTTGGTCCAAAAAATTTGCAGGTTTTTGATTCCATGGCCGAGTGTTTGACTGTAATGAATTGATTTTTTATTATTCGTAGAAAAGAAAAAATATATTCGCTGCAATTACCGTGTGGAGTTACAGCTTAGTCTGTTTTCCTACTGATATTTCAGTCAAAGCTCACTGGATTGCGTGTACTTCCTCGGAATTCAATTTGTAAACAAAATTTTGAATTGCGAAAATCAGCTGTGGAAGCCGTAGAGTGACCGCATTTCGATCGCTGCGAACGACTCTGCAGGGTGCATCGGTTGCAAGGTGACAAGAAAGCTTAGCGATTTATTCTTTTATATCATTAATATATTTGATTTATAGCCAAAAAGTTAAATATAGGAAAATTTATTGTTAAAATATGTAAAGTTGCAATTTTATTGTTTTCTTATTTAGTGAGTTCTATTAATTTTATAATTTATTTCTAAAATTAACTTTGGGTTCATTATATAAAAAATGTATTGTAGTTTTAAACTATGTTAAGCTTCATTTTAATTTTATTTTTATTTATTTTATAAATAATTTAGTTTAGGAAAAAACCTGTTCTTATTTTTTAAACCAAATAAAAAATTTTAATATTTGTTTGTATGTTGAATAAATAACAAAGTTGTCATCATTATCTGAATTAAACCTTCAGTAGGTTATCAACATTTCCACTTACTATATGTAAAAATAAATTGACAATAAATTAAACAATATCCTATAGCTTTCTAGCAAAAATAAAATATGTTTATAATTATTTTGGGCAGCTTTCTCCGCATTCATTTAACCACAACTTAACCTTATTAAGACAAACGGTTATCGCGCATTAATTACTTTCCTTTAAGACCCAAACAATTACTTTCTCTTAAACTTTAGTGGGCTAAAGTTAACCTGGCCGTAAATCTTAATATGGCGACCTTTCAACTTCGCAGCTGTGCATTGAACTGGCTGCAAAATGGCCAAATCCCAGCCATTCCCCAAGGCCGTGAAAAAAAGAAAGTAATAACTGGCGAGAGCCTGAATTCGATGCCATACACACACAAAATACAAAAAAATAAGAAATTAAGTTAACTTTTGGAAGCCGAAGATTTTATACTCTGACAATTTTGCAATTGAATCAGGAGGCTACTTAGAAATTGATCATAAATAAGCCAAAATAAGCATTAATTTAAATTAGAAAAGCTTTTCTATGTTAGTTTGTATTAGGTTAACAAATGAGCATATTGATTATAAAGCTTAAATATTTTTGAAAATAGAATTATAATGTTAATAAATTTTTTAACAATTTTACATTTTTCTTTGGCACACAAACCACTTGGTTTTTGATATTAATCAGGAATATATAGGATTTTTAGGTTCAAAAATGCCTCCTTGACTGCCGTACAAGCTCCTGCTTAAAATAATACCCTGCCAGGATATAAAAAGGAAAGCAGGGCTCATAATAAGCAATTTCCCTTCTCTTTGAGTTGCTCGGTTCTCTCGGTTCAATGTACTGCAAGCTTCTACTACTACCTACTTGTTACTTGTATAGGAATCGCATTTTAATAGCAGTCAAATCGCCCGCCCACCCGGCACACAAATTGGAATAAATGACGCTCGCCCAAGCGGGGCTCTTCCCTTTTCTTTTTTTGGTCATGATCTCTGTGGGTGTGAAATCCAAGAGTTACTGGTTGAAGCCCCTAGGCGATTTCCTCCGAAAATGCAGTTTCATTGTTCTTTCACTCTGTCAACTCGTTATTAGCCATGCTCTTTGGCTCCGTTTGAGCTTGTCCGGCCCAGAGAACAAGCCGGGAGTGGACGACAGTGGTGCAAACAGATGTCCAACTTGGCTGCAGTTCCATTCCGGTCCCCACTCGCTAGGAAACTTTAGCCAAGTGAACTCGACTTGATGCAACTGACAGACTGACTTTGACACAAAGCCCGGCAGGATATATGTGCAAACGGTGGGCTCTATAAATAACACAAGACCCCAGAGTAACCAGCAGTGATGTCGGAAGAGTTACTTAACTGTAACTCAAGAAATAATATTTAAATTTTAATTATTAAAATTCCACAAATAGCTCAAGCCAATTAAAAAATTTTCTAATGTTTTTCAAGGCATTTCTGTTAGAACATTGCCATGTTCATGTCAACTAGAATGTAACAGCTTATAAAGCTTTTCTGTATAACTCTCTTGTATTAGTCTTAAGCTTTATCTGATTCACTACATTAAATCACTCTAAATCGAACAGACGTTGTCCTCTTATCTTGTGGTTCCAGTTAATATCACTCGATTACGTAACTCTCACAATTTCAAAACCCTTCAATATTTTTAAATGCATTCCAAAAACCCATAAGTATTTTAAAAATGTAAAACAAATTTATTTCTGCTTAAAATAATAATATCAATATGAAATATATATTCAAAAAATGGTTAAAAATGTAAAACAAATCTATTTCTGCTTAAAATAATAATATAAATATGAAATATATATTCCAAAAAAGGTATATTTCTGCTTGGAAAAGGTCAGGCGAGTCAACTCTGACTGCTGACCCGATGTGTGCCACCAGGCTGGTTCTCTTTCTCTCTGTGTTTGAGGGTGTTGTAAGTGCAACAACTGTGTCACGCCTTGTTTCTGTAAACGACAAAGGCAGAGAATAGGAAAATAGGAGACTAGGAGAACAGTAGGAGGACGATAAGGACGAGGTGGACACCGACAAGCTGCTGCTAGAGCCACAGCTTGTTATTATTTCTGTCTTTTGTTGCTTCTGGCCTGCCGGCTGCTGGCCTCATAAAAGTGTTGTGTCCACGTGTGTTGTCGGTCTCTGCGTGTGAGCGACTGTTTGTTTGTTTGCTCTGTGTCTCTCTCTCTCTATCTCCCTCACTTCCTGTTGCTTGTTCGACTTTTGCCCGAGCGTTTCCGCTTCCTTTCATTTGCCATTCCACCTCAGTCGTCCTCAGTCCCATTCTCCTTAATTTCCAAACCAACGTTTCGTTTTTCTAGTCTTGGATTTGCCTTGCTCTGCGGCTATTTGCTCGACTAATTCCTAGAGACTTTGTAAATATTTAATGCACTCACCTACCAAAAAATGTTTAAAGCACTTGAAGGGGAGACCTGGTAACAGAAGGGAGTTGTTTTTTTGTAAAATGGATTCTGCTATAAGAGTATTACACCCACGTAAACCTGCAAATGTCAGCAGCGTCGCCTTCCAACTTCCAACTTCAATGGGGACCGCAGCTCCCGTTGACACCTGTCGCTTCACCTGCATTAGATTGCACTTTCCGGGCTGAAACAATGCACAGAACTTAATTTTTAAAGGGTTTTGTTGTATTTTTTTATAAAAATATTAAAGGAAAATATGTTATAAAGTAGAGGTTAAAATTTTATTAAATTAAACTATGTAAAAGTTGAGTTCAGGGTAGTTTTTAAATATAATTTCTTCATTTTTTTCGCCTGTGCACTTGCCACTCCACGTGTCACTCCCGGGGCAAGTGCATCGGTTCCAGCAACCTCAACTTTGCAACTCAGATCTGACCTTTTCTCGTTGGAAACTCTCAAGTCGCAAGTCGCGAGTTGCAAGTTGGGAGTCTTCTCCACCTGTCGCTCGCGGAGAAAAAGCCATTTGACATAGTCAACTTGTTTTAAATTAATGAGCACAGCGCCAAAAAAAAAAACTGTAAGCATGAAATTGCTCTGCGTCGGGGGGCGAAATCCTGCAGCAACAGGTGGGAAAGGGTTCCAGGAAGCGGCCGTAAAAAACAGCCCCTCGAAAAAGGGCTTCAAGCAAAGTTTCTGCCTTGAGGGGAAAACCCGGCTGGGCATAGGAAAAATTAAAAGAAGCAGAAGAACAAACAAAGGCAGATCCTTTAAGCGAAAGGGTATCGCATCCGTATCCCCATTGGAGCTTAATGGATTCCCCACGAAGCATAAAAGCCCCAACCATCAGGGTTTTATCCGCTCTCTTAAATGTCAGCGCGTTATGAAATTATGGGCTAAATGAAATTATTCACAAATAAATGAAATTGCGCAGTCAACGGGAATCATTTATGTACATTATTTTTGCACATTTTTATCGGTCTCTCTTCTCGTATTTTTTAATATTTTCATTCAATTTTGAGCCTGGCTCTTTATCCCGCTTGAAATATCAAAGTTGAGAGGGGGAGAGAGAAGAGTAGTTTCTCCCCGAAACGGTGGCAGGTGGCAGGCGGCAGGTGAAGGTGGGTTCGTGTCAATTCAATCAAGCGGCTGGTTCTCCTTTGCTCCAACGCCACTTTCCTTCAACTTAATCTCGATGTCGTCGAGGTTCTCCTTCTCGTTGTTGTTGCTGCTGTTGTTGTTGTTTGGTTACACAAAATGAGAATTTATTGTATGTGCTTTATGCACGGCACAACACACACAATACACAATATCGGAGGGGCGCACATAAGCTGACTATATAATAAAATTTCAATTTGCCCGACAAACGATGTCGTCGACACTCGTCGTTTTCCACATCAACAGAAAAAAAAGAAGAAAAAAATGTAGAAGCCGAAGAAGAGGCACAAAGCAATCGTCCCTCCAATTCCCCCTCCAAAAAGTATACGCAAATATTTTGTATACTTTTGTGTATATAAAAATATTCCATCATGCGTTTTATTTACGCTTATATTGCGATGCAAAAGTTGGACAACTTTTCCTCAAAGGTAACGCTCTTAATTAATTCCCTTTTTCCACTGAAATTTGTTCTGTTTAATGTTTTCGGAGAAAGTCCTGGCTGTGCCACGGCCACTGACCCGAAGCCTGTTACCGATGGGTAACATCGAAAGGTTCCCCATAGTTTTTCTTTTTTTTTTGTACATCCATGTGGGCTTATGGAAATTGCAATTCGACTGGAAAACTCACTTGCATCTGATTTACACTTTTGACAGTTGGATGGCTGACATTTTCCCGTTTTCGGGTTTGTTATCTTGTTCAGAGTCCTGCATCTGTAGT
The DNA here is from genome assembly GCA_008042515.1 of Drosophila truncata. NCBI lineage: Eukaryota > Metazoa > Arthropoda > Insecta > Diptera > Drosophilidae > Drosophila > Drosophila truncata. The sequence continues at coordinate 252,540 of VNJQ01001321.1, read as the reverse complement.
TTTGCTAATTGCTGCCAAAGGGCAGAAAACTGGGAAAAGGTTACACCTACGAGTGGTATTTTGACGCGAAAAAAGTGGAAAATTTTGCGGGTTTTGGGGTTTAACTTTAGGTGTAAAGCGGTTTTGAAATCTCATTGATTGGTGGCTTTTTTTATAGATTAAAAATAGTATTGTTATGTAAAAAAAATTTTAGGGTTTTAGAAAAAGCATTTTAAAGTTAAAGAAAATATTTTTATTGATAAGAATTTTAGGATTTTCTTAAGACATAATTATAGGGGTTTATTATGTGTTTGTCATAGAATTGTTTCTCTAAAATAAAGGTATTTATAACAAGGATAAAATGAGGAAAAGTTTACTAATAACTTAATAAATATGATTATAAATTTCTAAACGAGAAAATAAGGGTTTAAAAGTTTTTTTATATCTCGAAAGATCCTAAATTTGTCTAAATGTAATTTTTTGGATGCAAAACCATTAGAAAATCTTTTAAAATCTTTATAAATAATTTCTAGTAAAGTATTTCTATTATTTTTAGAAATTAAACTTAAAAAATAGTACAAAACTCTATACAACAGCAAAAACTCAAATAACCTTTAAAACTTCAAATTTTCTTTGTTTAAAAACCCTTTTTACTCCTTTTTTGCCACATTAAAATCCTCTTATAGGCTATATTCCGCGAAAGCAGCGAGTGATAAGCATATGGCTTATGCACCAAACAGGTCACAGGTCAGGGGTTACGGTTCAGGGGCCATGGGTCACGACTCCTTTGGAGGAGTAAGTCGTCGTCTTCCCTGTAATGGCCTTTGCATGTTCGAATGCCTCGGCGTTGGGCGTTGGGGGGTGCTTTGGGCATAAAACCTCAGAGCATATCTATTGATATGACATTCGCCGTATCCCCAGTGACGTCACTGGGTAGGAAAAAAAAGGGAATAAGATGGAAGGAAGGACGGAGGTCACGTAAAACATGCTCGTTAAAAATTGACGATGTGCATCAGCGCGTGGCGGCGATGCGGACTCTTAGACAAGGTGAGAGAGTTTGGCTTTGGGATTGGTTTCAGCTTAACTTTACACGTGCCCTCCTCCTTTTACCAGGACAACACTTAACCCATTGACCCAGCCAGCGAGAGTCACCTTTGGGCCAAGCATTTATCGGGAAAAAGTATTTGCTGCTGGCGGCATTTATGACTTTTTAAAGCCAAACTCATAAAAAAAAACGTTGGCTATAATATATGTATGCCATGTGAATCCCCTAAAGGACGCGCACAAGTTTATTTATGTTTTAAGTATATGCTTGCTTTTATATATATAAATATTTCTAAATGTTTTGCATACTGCAAGCCCCCTTGACATGCCGCACTTTTCAGCCTTCAAGCATTCGCTTCAGATATATAAATACGTAATGCATGTCAGTTTGGTTTTGTGCTTTGATTTAACAGCGTTGATTTATGGCACAGGGCTTGGGCATAAAAAAAAAACGAAAAGAGAACACGGCTAGCGCGTAAAATCAAATATAGCCCAAGCTCAAGCCCAGGGAATGTGGATTTAATTAGTGGAAAGCGCTGCATGCTGCATGCTTCGCTGACGAAATGAGATTGGATGGGTTGAAATGGCGTAGGAGCTTCGTCATGATAACGATGATGATGAGAAAGCGGGATGCTGAGATGCCAGGCATAAACATTAAATCGCCAGCGAAATACACCCACATAAAGCATAAAGTCTGGCCTTAAATTCGAGGCAGTAGAAGATCATTTCCAGGTTATTCACATCCTTCCCTGAAACCCACCAAAAACCTAGAGAAGACAATCGGTTGGTCGGTCTGTCCCCCTGCGTATATCAAATTAATTTTTTGGCCGGCAATGAAATAACTTTGACAACTCCTCCACGCCTGGGATCTAGGGGAAAAACTTTTTCGGTTCCCTCTTTGGCACTTGCTAATTGAGTTTGCCTGAATTTCATACGCCATGTGGGACCGGGAGAAAAGATGGCTGAGTTGCCCTTTGTTGCCTTGTTGCTTTGCTCCGGACTTGTCAACCTTTTTATTTGGTTCAATAAACAGTAGCAGCAGCAGCAGAGACGAATATTTATTTGTATAAACACATATAAATATTTGTGTATTTAAACGAGCAAAGGCGGGGGCTTGGGTTGCCTGTTATTTTTGCCTAACAAAATATTGCGTATACGCAACGCCAACACCTTTCACAAAAAAAAGGGAAGAAGGGAAGAAGGGAAAAAATACGTATATGTCGGGGGGAGCAAAAAAAATTAAGAAATGGCAGTACCCCACGTGTTTTTCCTTGTTTTCGAGAAAGCTTTTCATGCTAATGGAAAACTCAATATGTCTTAACTTGTGATATTTTATAGGTTGGGGTTTTTTTCCTACTTCAAAGCATTGCATTTCAATATACAGTCTATAAAGGACTTTATGCCACATGTGTCCTTGAAAATCCCACTGAAAATGCGACATTTAAATTTCCTCTCGAGAATTTAATTGACAAAATTAATTACCGAAAATGCTTTTTTACTTTTAAATTATAAATAGCCAAGGGAGCAACAACAGCAAAAAAACAAAACAAGAAAATATAGGGAGTAGGAGCTCTGCTCAGGTTGTTGACAAAAAAAAAAGGAAAACACATCGGAGAGGAGGGAAAAGCGTCGCCGTTTTGCGTTGTTCAAATATTCATGACAAGACGGCACAAAGTGCTCAAGTTTATTGCAATGAGAACAGTAAACGATGTCGGGGCGGCGACTGTTGCTTTCCCTCTTCTCGGCCCCCTCCCTCCTTGGGGGGGGGGGTCTGCTGTCTGCATCTGTCGCTTTTCCCTGGGTTTTATGGTTTATCTTTTATGAAATATGCAAATACACAAAGGCTGACAAAATGATTTTAAAACTGTCAAATGTCTACTGTCGACTGTCGACTGTTGACTGTTTGTTTCTTCTAAGATGACATCAGTTGGCTTTGGGCTCTGGGACTGCATCTGCATCTGCATCTCCTTTCTCCTTTGGTTAGATACAAATGTATCTATTGCATCACACGCAGCAATTGTCCAGCAATTGCTGACGCATGCACTTCCACCATCATGACATCACTTTACACGCACGATTTGTGGCAAATGCCGCCATAATTTCTGCCCAAAACACATGCCCCCCCTCTTACCTCTTACCTCTCTCTTAGCCGTTTCAGCCCTCTTGCTCCTTGCCGTGATATTCAGAAAGGATGTGGGAGCTGCGAGTGGGCGCAGGATGACCAAATGCCAGAAGAAGATGGCGACGACTTCCGCACAAACGGAAGCCGCATTCTCTGCTCTTTTGCCTGCGACTTGCCATTGTCAATGTTGGTGTGGTATGGTATTCTTGGCCCACACGCACACAGACAGCATCACTCTTGGCCAACATCCAAGAGTTGAACACAAATTTTCGAGTACAGTCAGCAAAAAGCGCAGTTGGCATGGCAACATGGCAAAGTCAACGCACATTCCCAGACCATCGGCAAATGGCATCCCAAGTTACCTTTGTGAAAGTTCAGAAATTAGCGTATTGGATGGATTTGGGAGATATAGATAAGAAGAAGGGATATAGCTGCAATTTCCAGGTGAAAGAAATGGATAGAGAAAAGGAATATAGATTAATTTACAACTTACAAAGTAAGGTTAGGGATTTATTAATTAAAATTGCTTAGCATTTTACTTTTACTCTCTTTATTATATATATTTTACTATTTTTAGAGATATCAGGCGAAAGATAAATACTTTTTGTAGTACAAAAGAGATTTTATTAAGTTTTAAAGACTATATTTTATATATTAAAGAATTAAGAGAACTAATTTGATTTAATGAGAATACAAAAACGATAAATGAATTGTTTTTAGTAGGAAAATGAATTTATTTAATTTTAAATACTATTCTTTATATATTTTGAGGATTTTAGAGGATTAATTGCAAGCATATTTCCTTAATAAAAATATTAGAACTACATTAGGTAAAACACAGAATATTTCTTAACAATATTACACATAGATAAATATTTATTTCCTATTTTATATATATTTATTTAGAATCCTATTTATTCCCTATCTTATTTATATTTATTTATATTCCTTATTATCCTTCCTGGCAAACGTCATTACTTCCAAAACTCCAATTAGTTAGTAAACATTACCTAACATCTCCACTTAACCAGAAATAAATAAACCAAAGGTTAATATCCCTTTTATTTAATGGTATTTAGTGATTAAATGAATGGTAAATAATTATATATTACCGAGTAAATGATACGCTTAATTATATACATATAAACCTAAAGCTATAGATACCAATTGCAATTAGTCAGCGGAAATGTTTGAAGGAATTTAAAGGGGGAGAGACTTCCCCTTAAATATGCAAATGCCCAAATGAAAGCACCGGCCGTCAGCAGCGGTAATTATAAATATTTGCTTGAAACCCCCTCCCCCAAAAGCCAACCTAAACAACACCTGGCAATCAACCTGGAACACTCACCTATGCAAGTGTGTGTGCCCGGTGTAATGCCTTCAATTAGCCAAGTCCACACACAAAACAACAATCAACGCGACTTCCCGCGAACTATGATTATGTAAGCCACAGTCAAATGACATCAGTTTAAGGGGAAGACTATTACGGCTGAATGACATTGAAAATATATATAATAAATATATATAATATATCTAGAAAATAAATGAGAAAATGGTAACTTCCTATAATAAATATATAAATTTTCTCAATTTATTGTATTAATATTTAACGATAGAAATTCAGACTAATATCACCTAACCATAAAAATAAAATAAACTACGAATGCCCCAACTTTCAATTATATTTATAATTAATTTCCACACTTTATTATATTATTATTTAAAATGTAAAAAGTCTCACCACTATCACCTAACCATAAACAAACAAAAAATCATATAAATGCTTAATGAATGGAAGTTACTTGCTGAGTTCCAGGAAATCCTATTTAAGTGGGTTATTCAAACAGTTTTGTCCGTGTCTGAGCCACAGTTGACATCATAGTGGCCCCTAGCCCCTATGTATGTACTATATACAGTCATAAAGTTGCTCTCAATGGAACAATCGAATTGTTATAGTGCGAGGGGTATGAGTTTCAGGGATGTCTGCATATTAGCCGGCAGCATTTTTGGCGGCAAACGCCTACGCTGTAAGCCACCACCTCCTCCGCGATATGTCCTTGGCTTGCCAGTATCCGATTGGGGCTTGAAAAATCATTCATTGAGAACACTATATACTATATAGGATGCGGCGCAGTCAGAGAGTCGTAGGGATTTTCGCGTGGGCGTCCGTCCTTTATGGTTGTGTTGTTTTCATACTCCAAATATTTGTAGTGGGAAAATTCTTGTAAAAGAGTACTACCAGCAGTGAGTCTATTGAGTTGGCTCCTAGTCACTCTGTCCTCCCCCCTTTGTTCGCCATTAAGTTTCATTTTATGACAGTGTCGCTGGCTCTGGCTGGAAACAGTTGACGCAGCAGCTCCACTTTCAAAAAAAAAAGATAGAAAAAAATAGAAAAAAAATAGAAAAATGGTAAGAGAAAAGCGAGGAAAATTCTAGCTAGCGTGGGCGTCAGTCGCCGTTAGTTTTTCTCTAGTTGCCACACACATATACACGAGACTGCGGTTGCTCCTTATTGTGTATGCCTGTCGCGCTTTGCTGATTTTTCTTAATGGAATTTATGCGAGTGTGAAATTTATGTCTGTGCTGAGAGATAGGAGAAAGCCAAGGGGAGAACACCAAACGTAAAACGCAAAACGCAAAACTATTCTTAGCCTGGCTAAAAGGAAGAAGTGGGAGCACACGCGTTGCCTACTTTTTGGCGCTAAGACCCTCTCCCTCATTCTCTCTCTCTCTGTAAACGTGCCGATCAAGACTATAATTCAGATTGGCGTTTATCGGCTTCTTCCGGCTGTAATGCTTACATGTTCATTAGCTGTCAGCCAAAGACTTGCATAAAACAAGCAGCGGGATGCCGAATCACTGGAATATTTCCTACTTCCCCCCTGGATATAATCGCTGCGAGTTATGAATATTTACTGCCATCCTATTTTCTGCCATTACTATATTATGTCAGTGTGAGTGTGTGTGAGTGTGTGGGCGTGGACAAATTGCTTTTCAATCAATTGAGCTTGCAGCTATTGCACTCGCCCCCAAAAAGGTTGCACATACGACCCGTTGGCCCAAGAAAAACTCTTTCTTTTTCGGTTTTTCGATTTGTGTGCCATTGACTGGCAAAACGCCCTCGAACAGTCTTCTATTACAAATGGAAATTTTCCGGCTTCTGCCAAAAGAGAAAAAAGACGAAGAAAATGTAAGAAAAAAAGGATGCGCGGGTGTGCGTCTCCTTTGGCATGTTTATGAGTCAACTGATAAATAAAATAAATTTCATTTAAAGCCCATTTCCGCTTTATGGCCACTAGAAGAGTCACTAGCCGCTAGCCGGGACTATTTGTGTCCATAATTTGGCTCGTAAATAATAAGAGTTACTCTTAGAGACAGAGCCCAGCATCCGCCTTCGCAATCTCCACTCTCTGCATTCTCTGCAGTTGACAGTCCCCGCGATGCAATCGATTTGCAGAACAGCTGATGAGGTTATGCGTCCCGCGACGGGGATTCACATCTGTAGATTCCATAAGGTGTTACCGCCAACATAATCCTTATGTCTTAAGAAATTGCATCAGCATCAGCCATCTGGCCGCAGATGCTTATAGAGTGTTCCTCCTCTGAGAACTGGGAACATGTACGTGCCAGGAGCAGCTTCCACCTGGTCGGTCGGTTGATAAACTAAACCATTCAGCCAGAAAATAGTATGGTGAGTGGGCACACAGTGCATCGGAGTGGCGAAATGCATGTGAAATGTTTTTTGGTTTTGGTTTTAAATATGAGCAGATGAAGCAGTGCTTTTGAAGGTCAATCAGCAGCAGATATTTATGGGTTTTCGAGCGGAGGATGTAAGAGATTATGCTAAAGAATTATTCAATATTGAGAAAAAGATGTAATGTGTGGTAATACAGGATTAAGATACAAGAAAAGGGCTTATTCTGTTGGAATAAATTCTTTATAGAGGTAATAAATTGTTTCATATATTGAAAAAAAGATGTAATGTATGTTAAACCTGTATTTTGCAAGAAGAAGATACAAAGAAAGGGTTTATTCTGTTGGAATAAATTCTTTATAAAGGTAATAAATTGTTTCATATATTAAGTAATTTTTTTCTGCTTATATATTCTTGTATTTCGAGTATATATTTTTGCTCTTTCATCCCACTGTTCATCTATTTCCCCAACACACTCATTTGCAAATTTATGTTCGAAACGTGTGGGCCAAATTATGACAAACCGCAGTGAAAGTTTCAAAAAGCATTTTCAGCACACACTTAGCGCTCACCTTTACCCTCCACTTTTATAAAGAGAGAATGAATGAGCCCAAAAAAAAAAAAGAATAACCACCGAGGAGTACGTGCCAGTTTAGTTCACTCGAAAATGGATGACCACGCCCACTCTCATGCTCTGAGTCCTGGGTAACTTTTGGGTTGATTAAAGTGCCGAAAGTCCATGGAAATTTTTACTAAGGCATTGTGCTATCCTCCTGGCTTTTGGCTGGCTCTTTCTTGGCCATAATTAAGGTTTATGTTGACGGGAATGTTTAGCATTTAGTCTTTATTTTGCTGGCTCAATTTTTGGTATAATTCTTGGCTCTAGAAATGTCTAGCGAGACATTATCTGGGAAAATTGAGAAATTAAAGGATAATATTGCTATTTAAGACATATATTAAATATTCTCTCAAATATTTAAAATATTCTTATTTCAAGAGCTTCAAATTGATGTAAAAATTTCCATAAAATCTGCAGAGCTCTTTAACTTAAAAAATAAATATTTAATGACCTTCTTTTGGAACTAATCTTTTTTGATATTAATTCCACACTCCCTTAATAGAATCCTTATAGAATTAAAACCTATTTTCTCCAAGTGCACCCTGACATATAGCTTTGGCCACTTGCTTTCCGGCTTTGGGGCTGGGATTAGTTAATTTTGAGATAATTCGAGTGTTAAGCATGTGGCGCAAAGGCAGTACACACACAACACACACAATTGCAGGCCCCATTCCCAATTAGTTGTCATTATGCGTTCCCGCTTGTAACGGCTCTGGTCTTGCCCAGCAGGACGCAGGACGCAGGACACTCCACTCCGCTGGAGCAGACAAAGGATGCCAAAATTGTGTCGCCTGCAATCAGAGCAGATGAGCAGATGAGCATATGTGTGTGTCTGTGTGTGTGTTAGCCAGTATTTGTGTGCGATAAACAAGTCTAATTAAAGCTAACGAGATTAGACCAGCCTCGAAGACGCACTCGAGCACAGTTTTGGGGCTTAATTAAATCCCCTGTCAGTTCGTTCTCAAGTTGTCAATTAGCCAGGCTAATGCCTGGCCAGAACGCATTCTAAACGCATGTAAAATATATTATTTTGTTTATTTTCGAAAACGCTCTAAAAATATATATATTCGCAAGTGCCTATCCATATCCGTTTGCCCATTTGTGGGCGTTCGTGCAATGCAAATAAGTAAATGTTTGCCTATGAAATCGATCAACGGATTGGGTAGCTGTCGAGCTGTGGAGCTGGGTCGTGGTTTGGCGGCTGTATGGAGGGGTGATGGCTTTAACCCCCCAGCTCAAGTGGCAAGCAAATAAGAGTCTAAAAATAATCGAAAACAGACACACACACACACACGCGCATCGAAGCCAATAAGAGGCAGGCGTTAAGACTTGTTCCATATTCATGAAGAGTATCTATCTATCTATTTATCTGGTTTATGAGAGTCAACAGAGACTTTTTGCAGGGGGAATTTAAGTCTAGAGACGGAAAAGATGGATTTTGTAAAGGTTTTAATTTTTTAGGTGATTAAATTATAATGTTTAAGTTAATAAAATAGGAATAAAGTAAGTAAAAATGCAAATATAACTAATTGTAAACAGTAAAGAGAAAATACATCAGCAAATTAATAGTCCTGGGTTTTATTTATTATTTATATCATATTTTTTATACCTAATTATTACCAAACACTTATTTTTTAATTATTTATATATTTATGAAGTACTTTTTATTATATTTCAATTATTTATATATTTATGAAGCATTTCAAATTCTTTTACATATTTTTATATATATTAATAAAGCTATTTTAATTATTTTTCAATTATTTATATATTTTTGAATCGTTTTTAATTATTTTTCAATTATTTATATATTTTTTACGCATTTTTAAAGTAATTTTCCAGCAAAACAAATGATTTTTTAAGCGACTTCCTTAAATCTCAACTCAACTAACTTCTCCTATAACGAATTGCTATATTATTTCGTTTAATGACTGACCATTATGGCTTTAATGAGATGAAAATGAAATGTCATGATGTCTTGGCTGAGAAACTGTAACAGAAATTCAAACAAGGTGCCCACGTAGCAGTGGGTAAACATTTGCTTCTAATGATTTATGTTCTCAATTGAAGATATCAACAGATACCAGGATATTCCATAGATAAGATGAGCAGCAACAAGCCTGACCTGGTTAGGCGTGGCTGCCCTTTAACCCGACCAAAATGAATTATGTTTTGTTAGTACAAGTAATTGCTTGCCTCTTAGTTTTTTGCCCCATTGATTGGGCAAAGTTTCATTGGCGTATTGGTGGGCGTTTATTAATTTATGAACATCTCCGAGCTGGCATTATGCTAATTTACAAGTTTGTCCTTGTCGAGTTAAGTGTGCGAAACAGCAACAAGGATAATTATGATCTAACAGAGGTACAAACAAAAGCCAAAGCTGAAGTAGAAGCCGAAGACGAGACACAGACATAAAAACTTTTGCCAAAAAGTTTGCTTTTTCGTCATCAAGAACAAATCAAGCAAACGACGACAACGCAAACAAATAAATATCAGACTCATCAACGTCATCATCAAAATGGCGGCAGGCTGACCGGATACACCAACAAGGAGACAACTTTAACAACAACTACAACAACTTCAACAACTTCAACAACAGTAACAACAACTACAACAACAGTAACAACAACTGGTAATGACAGTAATGAAATGTTACAGTTACATTGCGCATCGTTAAGTGGCACACACAAAAGCCCCAAACTGCTAAGTCTCGTGGGAAAAGCCAAAGGAAAACTGCCAAGCAGAAGGCAGAAGGGCTTTCCCGGTGCTGTCACTTTTTTGCCAGGCCAAAAAAAACATACTTTATAAGATTTAATATTAAAATCACATTCTTTTCAAGAGCAAGTAACATTTTTAATTAGGGAAATTAATTTCACATTTTTTTCTACTTAATTCCATTGACAGCATTCGGTTTCTACTCAATTCCATTGACAGCATTCGTTTTCCCTGCGCATCTCTTCCTCCTCTTCAGGCGTAAAATCATTGACCAGCGAGAATGTCTGGCGAATTTCCTCTGTTGTCTTGCCCTTGATCATATTGGCCACCGTCTTGTAGGCCATTTCAAGCAGTCCCTGTATATTCAGGTAGTTAGCCGCCAGGATCAGATCAAAAAGAGTGGTCTGATCGACATTAAGAAAATTAATATCCCAAGGATGAAGATCATCGGTGCGCAGTTCCCTGTTCGGACCATCTTCAATTGGCATTGGAACATCGTTCTTGTGGTGAGTGGCCCAAATGAGCACTTTCCTGAGGATTATCCCATTAACTTTCGGCACAGGGAGAACGCCTACATCATCCTCATCGCCCAGATCCTGCAGAGCTTTGCGAATTGTCTCAGAAATCTTGATGATTTCATAGTCAACTTCAAAGAACACCCCGTCAGAGGACTCAAGGCGTATGATGCGCATGCTGTAGCTTAGGGAAAGTATTATTATAGTATTATTACTTTATAATTTTATTTATACCTGATTTTCTGCTAAAAATGTTTCCAGAAATTCGTTTGGGAACTGTTTGATTTGTGGCCAAAACTCAACAGAAGATTGAAAGCATTTACCTCAAGGCCTACGGGTTTTTATAATATTTGAAGAAAGATAAAGAAAAATTTGTAGGCTTAGGAATTATTTCTTTATTGGAATATTTTATAATTCTTACATATATATATTTTTTTATATAATTTAAAATAATTATTTTCTTTTGAATGGCATCTCTTCTAATGCTTTTTTAGGCTAAACTGCCATCTCTGGATTAGTTTCATTTGAGAGACAAACGGAGGCAGCCGCCACATCGGCCACAGAGTAGAATTTGCATAAAAGGGCAGATTGTCAGCATTGTCCTTGCCGGTTTTACTCGCAAAACAGCAGCTGCAGTTGAAATTCGATTAAGCCGAAGTTCCACCGCCCTTTCGTCTTGCCTTGAACTTGCATTTTAACAACTGTCAGGCTTCCTCTTTCGTTTCGGGGAAATTGCATTGCTTCATTTGGGGTTTTCCCCCTTAAACCAGAGTTGAGGAATGCGCAGAAATTTCAATTTGCTTAAACAAATAATCCAAATGTAAATTAAATTCAATTTTTTGGGTATTTTTGTTTGTCTTAAAGATTTTATTTGAATATTCTACGCATTTTGAGTTGGAATTGTTGAGTTAATTTAAGAAAATTTGATAAAATATTATTTTAAATGAAAATAAAAAGATTGCAATTAGTGCTCATAAATAAATGCAGATTACTTAAGCAAATATAATAGGGAAAATGCCAAATTTTACTCAAATAATGAAATATATTGTATTATTAATATTCCTTATACAGATTCCAGTCTAAAAAATATAGTTAAATATTTACTAGAAATTTCCCTACATTCCCTTTAAACATATTCAAAAACAGAGATAAATATTCATATTTATGCCAATCAATATTTATGAATAGAGACCAAATATGACCACTTAAAGCCAACTCTCATATCTATTTATCTCGGCCAATGGCTGACCACAAATCTTTGGTCGCAATAAGACCATCTAAATTAGCTTAATTGCAAATTAATGAATATGCGCACCATTAGTGAGTTTGGGGGGAAATTGTGGAGGTTGGGACCCGAGCTCGTATGCTACATTTAACACTCTCTGCCACGCCGCTGCCATTTTGGGTTAATTATAAATTATATTCGGAGCGAGGCTTTGATGTGTTGTCATGGATATTAATCTCCCCGGCACCGCCCGCTTCAGTTTAATTATACTTCACGATATTATTTAAATTTGTATCGGCGGGCGTGATTGATTGCACGGGGACTGTTAGGGAAATGTCCAAGGTTGATAGGCGGCCTAGGTGCGTGTGTGTCCTGATCCAATTAACGTCTGGCTGGCGATTAGGCAGCTGATTTGCACAAATCAATGCAACACGCCCCCGAACCACCTGTAATATATAGAGAACACCACCTAGGAGGTGATGTGGTGGTGGTCGGTTGGCAGTGAATTGAATGAATTATATTACGGCATACTTTATTGCGCCGTCATAGGCAAGAGAAATGTCATTTTGATTACTCGCACGCGCCACCATCAAACCGGAGGCGGGGCCCCGATTTGTTGTGTTGAGTTTGTTTATTGATTTCCCGACATGACACCGATTGCTTGCATACAAAACGGAACACTAGAAAACATGGAAAAACTATCTAAAAATGTATAAATCTTGATTGGAAATTATTTAAGAAATATATAATGCGGAAAATAAATATTAAAATAAATTAGAGGCTGTTGTAAATTTTAAAAAGGGTTTTCTAATGTTTTGTAACTATATAAAAAATTATTGATTCATTCATTTCATAGAAAAAGTATCTATAAATTTATAAATCTTGATTTGAAATATTTATGAAATATATAAAGCGGTAAATAAATATTAAATTAAATTAGAGGCTGTTATAAATCTCTAAAAGGCTTATCCATAATGTTTTCTAACTGTTTCTTCAAGTATTTATTAATTCAATGGTAAATAGGTTTAAAAACTAATATAATTTTCATAAAAAAATATTATTTAATTATTAAATAATATTTTTAATTATATTTTCAAGACCCTAAACATTGTAGCCTAGTGTTAAATGTGCTTTGCCACAAGCACGTATCTATATTCGTTCCGATTTGTTGCACTTCATAGATTAAAATCGATTCCAGGCCCACCACTCTCTCTCTCCTTTCAGTCCTTTTAATCGGTTCGGTGCCGTTTTGATTCGCATAATTATGGTCATTGTGGGACCCTTCTCAAATGTCAGCCACTTGTCGTCACCACCGCCAACACAGGCCATTGTCACCCACTTTTGGTAAGCGATATCCAAAACCCTTCGAGTCTCTGGCTCCGGTTTCTTTTGCCAGTTAAAGCACTACCTTGCACCACCTTGCCTTGAGAAAGAGGTGGCTGCATTCAGACCCTAATTTGTATGACAAATGCTTAGACCAAAATACGTAACAGTTGACATTGAAACTGGCATTAAAATTTGGTAAGCATTTTATTTTTAGACGCTCCTTCACAGGGACAGACAATGTGGAGAAGTTTTTTTTTAGGGTGCACCATGAGACCAGGCCTTGAATAGCAACAAAAAAAGAGAGTTTGGGAGTCCGGGAGTCCCATTAAAGATGCGCATATTGTGGGCAAGGAAGCGTTACCTAGAATAAGGGGGCAGCACTGGGAGAAAATACTGAAAATAAATACTAAAATAGGAAAAAGTTAAGTTTAAAATATTTAAATCACAATTAAAAAAGGATTTTAGCTTCTTTAAACTGAGATTGTGGCTTAGAAAACTTTTATACATCCTGGAAAATATTTAAAAAGGCTTATTTCTTATTTTTTCAATGTCTTTATAAGCCTGATATATAAAATACTAAGAATTCCAGACTTATAACATACTTTCTCCATGTCAGACTCATAATCCAATTCCTTGGAAAATACAAATAGTTCCTAAGAACCGTTAGCCTTTGATAGGCAACCCAAAGAATCAGTAATTCATCCCTTTTGTCACTTAAGGACTCAGTTACAGGTATATTTCAAGAGCAGATTTTCTACAGAATCAAGAAAATGTCAATATTTCCAGTTGAGCGCCGCGAATCAAGCGATTTGAAGAAATCCTTGCCCAGCGACAAGGACTCTCTTGTCCGGAAACTAATTTAGGAATATTCTGCGAAGCCTGGAGACATGTTTTATGGGAATCTCATGGAGGCGGCAGACATAAGCCCGATTTGCCATTTGAAGCGGAAGTGACCCTTGAAGTTTGATTTTATTTGTGCGCCATTCGTTGGCAACAGGACAGGACAGGACTTTTCTTCCTTTTTTGACCAAGACCAGGAACCATATTTATATTTATTTATTTGCTGCTATTGCGTCGCTACTGTTGTTGCTGCTCAATTTTTAATCAACGGCTTTGATGGCGTCTTGGCAGCGCCTCCTGGACTCCATGCAATTTCCTGTTTGGCTGTGGACGAAGTCTGAGAGACAGGCAAAAAAAAAAGAGGAAAAGGAAAGCTCGACGACGACTCGACGCTGCTTGCCTATTTTTAGCAATTTGGCCATATCCCACGGATTTCAATGTCAACAACACACAAACACACACATAGAGAGAAAGCCGGGAATCCGGCCTTTGGAGGAGGTCGGAAGTTGTCATCCGCAAGTGCCAAGCTAAGAACATAAAACAGCTCAATCTTGGGTCCTCTTTTGCTGTGCTCATCGCTCATCCGATTAGGTCGAACTGCAGCATCCTTATGGGGTTTGTAATTGAACTTGCCACTGAAGGCAATTAAAAGCAAATCATAAATCATAATCAGGGGAAGAGAGAGCACAGAAGCTCTATTCTTTGGTGGAAAAATAGCCACAGTTTAATGTTCATTTTAGTCCAGGAAAGTCACTAAAATATCTTCTAATTTGTACCCTAATAAATCATAAATTTTGGTGTGAAAATAGCCACAGTTTAATGTTAATTTCAGTCAAGAAAAATCATCAAAAAATCTACAAATTTGTGCCCCAGTTTTTAGGCAATAAGAATATCTCTTATCACTAAATTCCTTGGTGTCAAAACCCTTTCATTTCGTTTCTTTTCCCACCAAGTTCAAAGTGCAAAGGTGCAAAGAACAACCAGAAGGTTGAAGGCATGTGACGAGCCCAACTGTGGAATCGCCAATGAATGCGAATGCGAATAATTCGCAGGACCACCGGGCCAGGACACAATGGGCCAGGACAGCCTGCAGCGACTTGCTTTCTCGCTTGCACTTACTAGGATCCTTCGGCTTGAATTGCCGACAATCGGCGGCATCGCTCGTTGCTCCTGCTTACGTCACAAAGCTGCGTAGGCGTCATCGTCGTGCGGCGCACCCATCGCCTTCGTCCCTTCGCCTCTGTGCCTCGTGTAGCTCTCTTCGTTAGAAAAACGACGCCAGCCAGGCGGTGATTTTCCCCCCCGAAACTCATTTCCATTTCCCCAAAAACCATTGCCACCTCTCTGCTCGAGGGCTCGCGTTCTGGTTTCCCCAAGTTTCCATCGTCGTCGTCGTCGTCGTCGTCGTCTCCTGAATGAAAACTCGTCGTAGCCTGTGCTGGGCTTCGATTTTTGTTGTTGACGTAGTCGTTGCCCGAATCTGCGCCTGCGCCTTTGCCTGACAGAATCATCTGTTGTTGAGTCCCTGCTATACTCTTGCCACATCCTGGCCATCCTGCCAGCAAGTGCATTTGGCTTGTGGTAGGACCGTTTTTTTCTTTGGGGAGGTGGAAATTGTGAGAAAACTGAGGGGGGCGGCAGGCTTGGCTCGGGCTCAGCTGTTTGCTGTTTGCCTGTAGAATTTTTCCAGCGTTTTCCTTGGAGACTTCGGCACTTTGGCAGCTGTGCAACAAATTCAGAGAGTCCAAGCCGGCTTTTCGCCTGGAGAGATGTTTTTTTGCTGAGCACAGTTTTTCACCATGAATGGAAGCTGGGCTTAAGGAGGCTCTAGGGATTATTTTTACCATAAATTTTAGAGTTTTTATAGGTGGAAAATCTATTTTAATATTTGATAAATATTTTACTTAAATTTTAGAAAAATAATGAACTTCTGAACCACTTTTTTACTTCATTTTATTTATCCTTTGTTGTTATTAATTACTTAATGCTTTTTGTTAAACTTTTAAATATTAAAATATTAATAAATATTTAAATATTACCTTTAGTTTAGCTTCTCGCCCATTCAAAACTCTCCACACAGGTCCTTTCCATTCACAGAGCTCACCTCGGTTTGAAAATCGTTCGGTTTGAATGTATATTATAGCTGCCTGCCTGCTCGCTCGTAAAACGTAAAAGCCACAGACATTGTGACGACAAAAAAGTACTCGTCTTCGTCCTGCCATGTCCTGTTCCCCCTCCACTCGCCCGCTGTGCTCCCAGCTCTTAGCTGTTGAATCCTGCATGAGACGAACAGCGAAAAACAGGCTGCAAGCAACGATGACGCCTTTCGTTTCAGGACGTAGTTCTCCTTCATTCATGTTGGCTGCCACACGAATGGCTTTCCCCTCGTATCTCCTCTGTTTCCTTTGGTCTCCTCGAGTTGGGTTCGTGGCAGGATTCGGTTTCGGTTCGGTCGCCTTAATGACTTGCAATTCATGTGCTCAGTTTTATTCACATTCTAATTTCGATGCTGCCGCTGTGAGTTGTGTTTTGGTTACTCACTTTCGGATTTTAGTATTTCGTATTTCGTTTTTCCATTGCTCATGGGCGTCATCGTTCTTCGAAGTTCGAATTGGGGCTTTAGGCAGTTCGAAACTTTGAAGGGGAAGGTTGGCAGGACTTGAAAATGATGGCGAAAGGCGATCTGCAGGGAAGACTAACTAATATTAAGAGAGTTTCTATTAAAATTCTTGCTTCAAATTCAAATAACCTTAATTTGTAAAATAAAAAGGAGATAATTTTAATGAGGAATAGGGTTTAAAATGGCATAAAGAGGCCTGACAAGTGTATTTTCTAAGCTGTAAAATATAGAAAAATCCATTTAAATGTTTAGAAATTTCCCCAAAAAGAATGTCTATGGCAAACTTTAGAAATATATATTTTTTTTGGTAGAATTTAAGATAAAGAATTTAAGAATAAAGAATTTAAGATAAAATTTAAAACATTAAATTCAGGATAAAATATTACAAATTCTATCGAATTTAATAAAGATAAACAATAAGTTAAGATTCCTTCATTGAATTTGAAATCTGACTGCTTAAACCCGACTTTTGAATGACTTCAAAAACTTTCCCATTAAAAAAATCACCCAATTAACTTCCTATCTTTATCTTGGGACTAACCCAACTTCCAAAGACTCACAGAACTTTCCCGTCGATGAATCTCACCAATTTGCGGTTTATCCTGTGAGAAATGCACTGAAGAAAGTGATTGAATCGTTGGTAATTCTAAAACTTAGACCTAGCAGCTGATGTTTGGGTCAAAATGAATTCGAAATTGGGATTTCCCCGCCGGAATTTCGGAGACCGATGGCAATGCGGGACTCGTGCAACCCACGCAAAGTTGGGGACCGCAAATCATATGGGAGGCGGTGGTGGTGGCAGTTGGCGGAAAATGGGAAGAAATGGGGGAGTTGGCGATGCCGGTAACAACGGTGCACTGTGCGCAGGAGCAGGCGGGCTCTAGAGAGAAGACACTCTCACTGGACTCCGCTCTCCGGTTCTTTGGGACTTCGGGAAAAACTCTACACAAGAGTTGCAGGTTGAAAACAAGTGGTTGAGCGGGCAGAGTGCTCAGTACTGAGCGAACTGTCGTTTCGAGCTCGAGTTTTCCCGCTGACTGAGAGCAGAAGCTGTAGCTGAAGAGCTGAAGCCCCCGAGCTGAAGAGGAAGCAGCAGCAGCAGCAGCAGTGTAGCAGCCGCAGCAGCAGCAGCAGCCGTAGGAGCAGGAGTAGGCAAAAGCGGGAGAAAGGAGCCAAAGGACAAAGAGAGAAAGAGAGCGAACGAAACGAACAGCAGCCGAGAAGTGAAATTCGAGGCAGGGGGAGTGTGCTGTGTGAGTGTCCTGTGTGTCCTGCCTGTGTTAGTGTGTGTATGCGAGTAGCATAAAGTGGAAATACGAAACGCCTTGAGGAGCGACTACGACGCCGACTGCGGCAGAGGGACACGCGTCAGGCGGCCAAGCAAAAGGCAGACAAACAGGCGAATCCTGCTGAGACGATACGACGAGTCCTTGCTCGTCGGTTCAAACGTGCGGAACACACTTCTGGAGGCAGCCCCGAAAAAAACAGACACACACCAAAAAACAACAAAAAAAAAAAGAAAAGGAGGAAATCTATTCCACAAAAACACACCAACTCACACTTAACCCACAACAAAGGAAAGTTTTCACCACAGAGAGAGAACCACTAAAAGAAATAGTTTATAAAAATTAAAAACAAATTCAAAAATACCCAAAACGATATTTCGAAAGCAAATATTCAAAATATTCCTATCCCAAAAAAACCCAGTGCAAGTGGAAAAAGTTATTCAACAAAAGAAAAAAAGAAAAACCAATTGCAAATCAGTTCCAGTTAATTGTTTTCCCCCCTCCAAAAATTGATGGCTAACACTGTGAATTTTAATTAATTATACAACAACAAGTCATTTATATTATAAATTACAAGAAACCAAATCGAAAACAAAGTGCCGCAAAGCTGAGAGCGCTAAACACACGAAATAAGTGCTAAAAGTTCCTTACAACACAAGAAAAAATATATTTAAATAAAAATAAATAATTAAAACGAAAAGCGGTGGAGAAAACAACAACAAATATATTGTTACAACTACTAATAAAATATATACAAATTATACAACATCAATTTTCTTTGCATTTTAACAAAAAATTAAAATAAAATCGAAAACAAAAAGAGAAAGCGTGGAGCTCACAAAAGTAACGAAGAAAAACCCAAGTGCCGTGGAAAAACCAAAGCCTAAGCCTACAAGAAACTGAAGCTAGCAGGAAAATCCGAGGATATAGTGGCTATAAATAGTTGAATCAAAATTAAAAGCCGACGGTTGACAGCAACTAGTTGTCATTCCAGCAAAAGGGTCGACGACAGAGGCCAACAAGGTTCAAGCTCCAAACTCCCCCAGCTACTCCCTCAGTGAAGAAGTAGACAATTGATTATTGATTTTGTCTAAAGGCAGCAAAGAAACTTCACACAGCTTAACGGCAAAACAAACTTGGCAAAGGCAGGAGAAAAAACACGTAGACGTGGGGCCGGAAAAGGAGTAGGAAAAACTCCGGAGTTGGCCATCCAGTGTTGTGCAATGCCAGGCTTAGGCCTCAGGCCCAGTGTTGGTCAGTGGCGTGGCGCCTGAAGACCCACAAGAGCGCTTGCTTCAAAGCAGAGTGTAGCAAAGCAAAGCTACTATTCAGTCTCGAGAGCGGGACAAGCCCTCACCAACCACAACAACCCACCACCACCTACCACCTACCACCACCTATCATACCTTACCCTTACACCCCCTACTTGATCCCCTGAACCGCCAAGATAAGCCGTCTAGTCGAGAAGCTGCGCCAAACCAACAAACGCAGGATGTTCAGCTCCCTGGCCCAGACGCTACTCTGCGTCCTGCTTGTCCAGAGCGGCCTCTATGCCCTCCATTTGAGCGGCAATGGCAACAACAGCGGCGACAAGTCCTCCCTGGGCGAGGCGGCCAAAAGCCTCCAGTCTTCGTCGTCCTCGTCGTCATCATCCTCAGCATCATCGTTGTCGTTGTCGCCCAGCCAACCCATTGGTCCCTCGCCGGGCTCTAGCGGTGCCTGGCAAACAGCGCCGTCGCAGCAGCAGCAGCATCAGCAGCATCCGGGCGGATCTCCGCCGGGCGGCGGATCCTCGCGTGGCCCTGCTCACCGATCCGCCGCTGCGGCTGCCTTTGATGCCACCACCGTGCGGCTGAACAAGGAAATCGCCGACATGGCTCAGCTGGAGCGCGAACGGCTGATGATTCTGGCCCGCGAGAAGCAAACGGCGGAGAGTCAGGGCAATCATCGTGGCCATCCCTTCATCACTGGGCGAATTCAGATGCAGCCCAGCGAGGAGCTGGATGTGGGCGATTATCCGGCTTTGCTGCAGCAGGCAGCCCGCGGCTACATCTTCGGGAATGTCCAGAAGCAGCCGCCAAGTCCTCTCAATCTAGAGGAGGATTACGAGCAGCTAAGAGAGATGGAGCACAGGCCGGTGAAGTATTACGGCCGAGTAGTGCAGCCAGAGGAGCGGGAGCAGGAGCAGCAGCAGCAGCAGCAGCAAGCGGAGTCTCTCTACGAGCCGTTGCACTCCTTCGGCGACTTCGATGACTTCTCAGAGCTCGAACAGGAGCCGGAACCGCCGCATCTGGGTGAGGATGAGCTGCTGCGTGAACTGGATGCGTATCAGTATCATGGTTTAGAGGAGGATCCCCTGCCCGAGAATCCCTATCGCACGCTGGAGCAACTGGAGCTGGCTGCCCCGGATTCGCTGCAGCAGCTCTTCGAACAGGAGCAGGAGCAAAGGGATGCCCCCATGAAATCGATGATGCACAAGACCCACAACAACAATCCCGGTGGCTACAACATAAGAACCCAGCAAAAGTGGGCCAGGAAGCGTAATGGCCAGGGACTGGCCAGTCACAGTTCCGGGGCGGAGAAGCAGCTGCAGCGTCAGATCTTTGCCCAGCACTTTAAGCCGCAGCGCAGTGGCAAGCTTTCGCTTTCAGCCAACTCAGAGGCCACGGCCAGCAAGCATCTGAAGCCGGCAAGTCGCTCGGGTTCCAAGGATATCGAAAAAGCCAACAACGAGCTGGGAGGCAGTGCCTCCTCTACTTCCTCTGCCGTCGAGGGAAAACCCAAGCAGCAGCAGCCAACGGAACAGCAGTCGCAGGACAAGAAGGATCCCAGCCACAAGAGATCAGGAGGAACAGTGGGATCACCGGGTGGCGGCTATTCAGCGCAGCCACCCATGTCCCACAGCATAGCCAGCCAGCTGATGCTGCGCACCGCCCGCGGTCAAAGGCAGTACGATGTGCCACAAATCGGTGAGTTTTTGCCTGCAGTTGCTTAGTTATTTATAAATATATATAGAGAGTGACTATAGTCTGGGAAAGAGGGCAATCGATCGAAGCAATCAAGCCTCAATGAACCGGTGACCTTTGGCCGACAGAACTGGACTGAAACCTACAATTGACTCTATCAAAAAGGCTTGAAATTAGGTTTTAAGGGGAATATTTTGGTATATATATTTTCCCTATTTTAATATGAATATTTGCCTTGAAAAATAGAATATTTATAGTACAAAAAATATCAAATTTCGTCCTTCAAGTCTTGACTCCCTAAAAAAGGCTTGAAATTGGATTTTTAGTTTGTATATTTTGCTAATTTATATTTTTCCTAATTTAATATACACATTTTCCTTGAAAAAATGTACCATTTTGTCCTTCAAGTCTTGACTCCCTCAAAAAGGCTTAAAATTGGATTTTTATGTTGTATATTTTGCTAATATATATTTTTCCTAATTTAATACAAATATTTTCCTTGAAAAATATAATATTTATAGTACAAAAAATATCAAATTTTGTGCTTCAAAGTCTAGTCCCACTGTATCCTAATTACTTCTAGAAATAATAAGCAAACATTAATTTACAAATGCGTGTTAGCCGGTTTAAGGAAAGCCAACATTTACCACCAAACAACTGTCGGTCAATATCTTTCCAATATCTGTGCGTTTCATGACGCGTTAATATATATCGAATCGAATCGAATCGAGTGGAGCGGAACTCGAGCGGGCCTGACCCCTTGACATAGCTATTTTTGGGGTCGAAGTGAGGTCCCCAAGGACAAGTTATAATCGCTCTATTTCCGTACCTATTTCTTTGCTTGGCTTACAGCAATTTATTACGACGGTTGTTCCCGTATTTTTCTTGGCGTTGTCCTGCATATTTTATGATCCAAGGCAGGCTGGCAATTTAATCCTTTTAGCCTGGGCCAAAGTGGGCGGACTACCGGGCTCAGGCTCATCAATCATCAATCAGCCGGCGTTTAATAGATTGTCACTAAATCATTTGTCAACAACAATGGCGGCCGCCGCCAACATGGCAAAAGTTTCTGCAGCTTTTTTCGTTGGCTATTTTCGGTAGTTTTTGGCCAACTTTTCAGTCTCTTTTATATATTTTTGGCCATTGCATTTAGCAAATTAGTCGCGCGAAGGCAGGACTTTCCAAGGGAGGCTGAGGCTGGACTAGAAGTTCGTCCTTGGCTTTCGCCCATGCCGGGAACCCGTTGTTAATCACTTGGCTGGCTAAATTTCTTTACAACAAGTTTTGATGGTCGCCATGAATACGGAATACGCTTAGAGAAAGTTGGAAAGGCATCGGAACGAGACTTTGGTCTGGTTCTGGCCTGGCCTGTGCCTGGCCTGTGCCTGGTCTCGACTGACAATCAATTTTAATTTTTAATTAACACTTTCAAGTTTAATGGCGACATTGTTATGGCCGTGAGCTAAATGCGATTTCATTGCTCTTCTGTCCTGCGTAGCAGCAGCAGCAACAGAAACAGAATCCTTGGCTCGAAATTATCCTGAAAATTTAGCTTACAGCTTTCTGCTTTTAGCTTTCTGGCTTTCTGGCTGGCAATTTGATATTCTGTTCAATTTGCTGCGGCCATTAGTTGCAGACATTTATAATTAATTTGTGTATTAAATTTGATATTTATGCTTTTGGGGGAAACTTGATATAAAGCGGATTTATTAAATTTATTGGATCGAAAATATCTTAATCAGTGGAGGAAATATCATTCAATAAATGGGGAATATTATATTACAGTTTATAATTTTTATTGTATTGTATTTTGCATTTCTTTGTTTCATTAATAAACAAAACTTATTTTCAATATAAAGTTTTCCTTGCCAATTAAATTAAATTGGTTTAGTTTATGGGGCATACATACCTTTCGGGCTTTTTAGCTCTTCAGCTTCTTGGTTTTACCTTTTCTCCTTTTCCTTTTCTGAGATTTTCCTTATTTTTCTCCAAAAACTTGACTTGAAGATGAAGCAAAAATTCAATATGAGAAAGACAATCAATGAATTTTCATTTTATGCGCATGTTTGCACAATTTTCCTCATTGTTATGGCTGTCAGTGCTTTTCCCCCCCCCCCCCCCCCCCCCCCCCACCCTCAAT